>MU193531.1:0-18792 GCA_016904865.1 Pissodes strobi
TGCTGCTTCGTAGGTTATTGAACAATTTAATTTCAGCTCATTAATTGTGGCTTCCGTTGTCGTGTTACAACCATAATAAACGAGAACTAAGTCGAAAAAAATTTCTTTAATATTGAATGAATTTCTTTTACTTATTTAAAAAATATAAGCTAACATTTTTGGATTTATATTGAACCATGTTACCGAAATGAATGGAACCAATTGCTATAACAAGAAGTACTGCAAAAAATTAAAATTTTATTATATGTCTTTAAATTAATGTGAAAGTATTCAGAGTTCCTGCAAAAACTGAATTTAATTACTTATTAGCATTTGGAATAACAAAACCAAATTAACTAAATCAGATGAGTAATTTAACAGATAAATGTCAAGAAAAATGGTCAAAGGAAAACCGTTGCTGCACACCCCATGAGTTTAAACAAGCTTTTTTTGCTTCAAATAGCACTTCTTGGAAAAGTTAGTTTAGTAGATTGGGTCAAGAAAATACAATATTCTCGTAAGCCAGTATTTTATGTGCACAATTATCACATCTGCTTCCAGCACATAACGCCTTCCAGCAATATTTTAAAATTGGGTGGCCAATGAGTTCGTTAAGAAACAAAATTCGCTTTAAATACATATTTATTTTTAAAACATTAAAGGGCTAAATAATAGAAGCAACTAGTTTAGTGAGTAGCAACGTAAAGGTCGACGGCCATCGTAAACATCAACCTAGTTGTTTAAGGATTTTTAACACGTTTAAAATTATTCCCGTTTTTCGAAACCAAATTTCGGAGATAGTTCCAAAAAGTGCCATTTTGAGACGTTTCTTCAATTTCCATCTTATATCGACTTCTATACCCTAACTTTCCAGTTTGGTGTTTTAGCTTTAATATAAGTGAATAATAGTTGACCATAAAAATATTCAACTGCATAACGTTGTAGTTCTATATTTGCCTCAGCTAGTTCAGCTATACGTGATTAAATATTTGAATTTCTGGATATTTACTCCGAGCACCTTGAACTCGTAATTCATGTGGAATTTGCGAGTCAACTACAAGTCCTGATTTTGAATTTACCGGAAAATTCTCAAAAGCGCAACAGGGAAACTGGGTTAATGTAAAATGTTCCCGCAAGCAAATTTATTCGCCTGTGAGAGATCTATAATTCTCGATGCGGAGCTTTTCAGTTATAACGCATTACCGTCGCATTATGATTTTATTTTTGCTTTGTTAGACGCGCAACCCTGTAATTTAGCCACTTTATAACAGGAAATTCACTTTAAAATCCCTTGTGATCTGAGAGGGCACCGTTTTATTTCTTATTATTAGAAATAAAATTGAATTCCCTCGTGACTCGCTCAATGTCCTTTAAATCTATCTTACTCTCAACCCTCTATCGAATGGACTTAACATGTTTAAATATGGCTTTAATCTGAAAAGTACAGTACAGATTCACATATCATATATCATATATTCTATTCTATACATGTCTGTTCCAAAACTATTTGCAGATACTGACAAAAAATTAAAACAATTGGTTTGCGCAGTAAAAACTTTTACATCCGATATTATTATAGATTTCCAGCTCGATAAATATAGAACAATGCGTACAAAAATAGTAAATGTATATGAATGATCTTCGGACAAGGAACCATTAACCGATGAACAATGAATTCATCAGCAGAGCGTGATCCGTTCCGAAATCGAAACTTAACAGCAAGAAAATGGTGAAAGCAATAAATAAAATACATATGCAATTTCGTTTTTAACTTATTCGTTTTTCACAATAAACTACCTGCTACTGAATGAGAACCCTAGAGAGGAATATTTTGAATTACTCACGCTCCAAATGAAAGATATCGATGAACCAAAAAGTAAACATCAAGAAACCTCGAACAAACGACATGAAGATCAAGATTGCAGCGGAAACAGGTCCCTGGATTAAATTAAGAGGATCAAGCTAAGAACGAAGGAACTGCCCGAAATATTTTGTTGGACAATCGGTAACTACCAATGCAGAACAAGCCCGACAACGCATGAAATGAAATAATGAAATAAACCGCAATATCACGTGTTGTTATTACCTTGCATAAAATTTGAGAATATAACAACTGCTTATCGCTTAGAAAAGGGATGTACAAGAAATGCAATGGATGTAAAGAATAACCTGTCATTGATTTCGTGATCTGCGACCAGGCGTACTCCAAGAAGATAAATCTTTTTGCATCATATATTGACAAGAAAACATTCGACTTCCTGCCTCATGAATGGCTGATTAAGGTATTGAAAATTTATAAAATTGATCCCTTTACAGTGAACATTTTAGAATACGCAATGTCAACGTGGAATGTGAGAATAAACTTGAATGAAGTCATTAGAAACAGCAACACGGAAACCATCAAAATAAACCATCTATTGTACATGGATGACCTAAAACTTGGCAGCTACCAGGCAACAACTAGATCACACAACTAGTGCTAAAGATTATAGAGGAATTTTCAACAGATATTCGAATGGAATAACGGAAACATGCCGCACTTTGACTATAATGGACTGCAGAACAACTCGAGGCAATGGTGAATGGAGATACCTAGAAGTACTTGGGGATGAGGCAGACACAGAAAATCAACGATTGGACGATTAAGGAAACACTGATAATCGAATTTGTGAAATGATATTGTCTTAGTAAATAAAGAAGTAATGAAAACTACCCTCATTGAAGTGGCCATTCCTAGTAACAGTAATCTGATTAGAAAACACGCTGAGAAAATTACAAAGTATCGAGAACTGGAAGTACGACTACAGAGACAATGGAAAATGAACAGTGTTAAAATAGTACCAATCATCATGTTGTCTACTGGAGTGATCTCAAGGAATTTGCTGGAGTACGATCAACTTTCACCTGATGATGCTGACATCGTCAGCGAAACGCGTGTAGAGTGTAAAAATTGTGTTTCGATATTATGGATGAAACTATATTGTAGTGCATTTTACCACACGTGCCAAACCCCAACTTTGATAAGTAGTTTAATAAAATCTTATTTATTTGATTGAAATAAAGCGGAGAAAATCTATTACGGGATCATTTCAGGGGTATTTTGTGGGTCTAGTGTATCTTATCTTGGTTGCCGCATATGGCATTGATGATATTGTTACAAATTCTCAGTCTCTAATGTTTGCTAATATGTTTGAAGTGTTTTTACGAGTTCAAAAGATGTCTTTAATGAACTCCAATCTGACCCCTGTAATGTGGTGAAATGATAATGCTTTTACTTAGAACATAAAGGTTTGTTCGTGTATGATATTTTCATTAAATCAGCATGATTTCAATCATTAAAACAAAATTAATAATTGTGAGTAATCAGCGTGATGCAGGCACAATATTTAGAGTGGCGTAGCCAGGTTTTAGCAGGATCAAAAGGGTAGATTAAAGGCTGATTTTCATATATAGGACTGTGCACCGACTGTGCGCCTACCATGCTGCGGCAGTCGCGGGTATTCTACTTTTTCACAATAGGACTGGACGGCCGCAACACGGTCGTAGCACAGTTCTATATGTGAAAATGTAAATAAGAGCTTCAGTGCGTTTTATATGGAACATACAATTTTTTGATTTACAGTGACAACGACACGGTAGGTGCACGGAAGGCGCACAGTCGGTGCGCAGTCCTATATATGAAAATCAGCCTTAAAAGGACACAGAGGCAAATTTATTAGGGTGGGTATGAGGCGTATACGAGGGGGATGTTGTAGTTATGTTGTAGATATTGTATTGTATTGTACGTGAGTGGGCCTAAATAGGACCCTCCACTGCGACCATTGGTCTATGTGGCTCACATATGTGGTTTCCACTATGCCAGAGGCCCGATCCTTTTCATGAAATTGAACAGCTTTCTGGGGTGGATAGTTTTCAAATCTGCAAAATAAATGTGATTTGAGAATTTCCAAAGAATGTTTGTCTGGTTCTTTCCATTACTGGACAATGACATACAACATGCTCCATTGTTTCTTCGTTCTCAAAGCACAAGCGGTATTCCGTTTCTTCGGAGAGCCCTATCTTGTTTATGTGGCTTCTTGGCCGACAATGGCCAGTGTACATGCGAACTACAGCCTGTACCTGCTGTCCGCCAAGTTGAAGAAGTTGTCCAGTTCTCACTCCTGATGGCAGATTCACCGCCAACTTTGAACGAGTTAGGCCTGATAACTCTCTCCATTTGTCTACAAATTGCTTTTGTGTCCACCTGGAGAGGGCTTCTTAAGCTGTGTTATAAGCTATTCCCAGTCCTGGTTCTGGTCCTATGAAGGCCGTTGCGGCCGCCTGTTTCGCAAGAGCATCAGCGTTTTCGTTGCCTTCATATCCTGTATGTCCAGGTATCCAGATCAGTGTAAGTTTATTTTCACTTACTAGTTTGGTGAGTAGTTTATGGCAGTTTCATACTGTCTTGGATGACGGCTAGATTCAAGAGTTTTTAAAGCTGCTTGACTGTCCGAGAAAATTTTGATTGACTTGCCTTTCCAGTTTCTGTCTATGAGCCACTGTGCAGTCATATCAATGGCCTTAACTTCAGCCTGAAAAATGGTTGCATGTTGTAGATAAGAACCGTGATTAGAGGTGTGGCATGACAGCGATTTACTGTCACGGCCGTGACCCGTGACTGTTCCTCTAAAATCACTGTGACAGAAATCCGTGACTCGGTTACGCCCGTGATTTTCCGAAATATTTAACTTGAAATTCCGCTAACTTCGCTACCTGGCATTTAGTCACTCGTACCTTCGTACTTGGTTTTTGCAACCCGCCGCGCCGCTTGTTTCGAACGTTTGCACTTTGCATCTTTTTTGAATTTGTAACACCTATTTTTTATAGTTGATTTGAAATAAAGTTCTTTTGATTAACCTGATAATTTCTATATTTTTGCTTTATAACAATGCCGCCTTTTTCTAAAAACTTTTGCAAACTGATAAAAAAAACGGTTATTATTTCAAGGAAGGAGGCTTCTTTGTCGGAATTTCGAGCCATACATTCATAGAAATAATACCCCGCTAACCGCCAGTAAAACAAAAACCATTAAGGGCTGGGAGTAAGTGGTATTCCCTTTGATATTGTGCGTAGTGTATAGTGTGAACTTATTATAATATTCGTTTTTATCAAAGCGTGTGTGTGTATTACGTAAAGTCGTATATTATGTTAAAATTATTCATAAATCCGAAACCTGTTAATACTCCCCAATCTCAAACCTCAAACTATATGTAAGAAACGGGAGTGGGCAAAGAATGGTACATAGTACGAGCAGCCGTGGCTCGTAACTGACACTCTGGGACATGCGGTCGTACGCTGCAAGGAATGGGTTCATCGAGAACGGTAATTTTTACTCCACGGTCACGGTAACCAACCTTTCCTCGCCAGATCACCGTGAAAAATTACGGTACGTGAAATAACCCCACACCTCTAACCGTGGTTATTGCTGATATAGAATTATGCCGGCGCCCATCAAACTTAACAATATTCACATATAATAAATTAGAAGTATACTAAAAACCATGTGAAAACCCCCTTGTCTACGTGCCTGGGATGGGTTGCCATAGTGCTGGCCGCGGTGGCGTAGCTAGCTTTTCGGGAGGGGCAAGCATTTAGGGAGCGCTTTGTGTTTTTTAGAACCATTTTTATTAATAATAAAAATACTCACACTTATGTCATTTGTTATAAAATTTATTTTGAACCGCCCTCCCTAGCTACACCACTGAATATTTGATAAAATTATGTCTTTTACTGAGCTCAGTAACACTATGATCGAGGATGTCCAGAGAACAATAGATTGTACTGTCAGGAATCGTAGAGATTTTGATTAGAAATTTTGAATGTTTTTAAAAGGTTTGGATTTTATACACATTGTGGCTGTAAATAATTGTTGAGTATTTTAATAGATGGTTTCTGGGAGCTAGAAGATTTAGAATAAGTATGTGTACGTTGCTTTAGTTATAATAGAAAAACATTTGTAATTAATTCTGATAGCCGTAAACAAACTTCTTTTATTGTTAAGCGCATTAATGTCCGATCTAGGAAGATTTTTTAATCTAGACGACATGTAATGTATCAGATATGCAACTCGTTATTATACTTTTAAAAATATTATTGACTATAAATAAATAATGAATGGATAGCAATAGTTCTAAGATCCATGGAGCTTTCTTATTAGAGACTTCAAAGGCAAGTCGAAGATTAGGACTAGCGCGTCTTATTTTGGTCTTGAGAACGAGGATCCACTGCAATTAAAATAAGTATTTCTCTTTAAAGTAATGATTTAATATTTTCTTAGATAATATTTTCGCAGCTATTTTATTATGCATTAAAATGCTCCTCCGGCCTGGCCTTAAATCTTCCTACATACAATGTGCGCATTGTTTCCTGGAAAATTGCATCCGATCGTAATCATTCAAGTTAATATAAAGCAACCCTCTAGAGCATCTCGCCTTCGAATGTAATATCTGGAAAAATATAATGCTTGATATATGAAGTATGCCTTTCACTTCCTACAATCCAATAAAGCATGATTGATTAGAAATGTATTATATGAAATGAAATTAGTCTACGAATAAGTTATATTGAACTGCATCATGATTTTCAACTACATTTATATTCACGTATGTATAACTTACTAACCAAGTTCTTTTGGTAAGTGCTAATCTAATAAAAGTCTCTGGAACGAGTTTTATTTGTCATTAATAAATAATAACTTTTGAGACGGATGCAACACCACTATGGTGTCAACCCATTTGGAGTGTGTTGCCATTTAGATAGCAATAATTATTAACCCTGGGGGGATATCTCAGGACGTAGAATGTCCATCCACCGATCTTCTGCATTATATCGAGACATTTTAATTGAAAATATTATACAATTGTTAGAACAAATACAAATACAAATGGCACCACCGAAATACTACTAATATTATAAAATAATACTGTAATATATACAAACCTTAAGAAGCTATAATATACAATATTAGTCAAACATAATATAACTGAAAAATTCCAGATAAAATGGGATCAAATATAATATATTCATATTCCATGTACAAACTGTATCCAGAATATAAAGGCACGACTGAGTATCCAGCATCTTACTTATAGAGTGTTGTGTCCATGCTTAGTTAATATTCGCAAATGTGAAGAAATGAGGGTATATCCAAACTTCCGATCATATTATCATTTATTTAAATTAGGTTATGGCAAAATTGTGAACCAAAAAGTCATGTTAGTGTAGGGTGTAACAGCTTATCCATTGCCCCCGCTAGCTTCGTTCGCTTCGGTGTTCCATCTAAAAAACTAACCAAACGAACCCAAGGTATATCCAAAATCCAGAAAAACTTTCAAAATTGCCAACAGTACGCCCCAAAAATAAATTATGTGCACGATATTCTAGTTGGTCCTTATTTTGATCTGCAATTTTGCTATTATTTTTATCTACGTAATGATTTCATCATCAACTTCAGTTTTATAAATACGAAATTTAATTTTTTTATCGTTTTCAGATGATATTGGCGCTATTAAAATGAATATGTGTTTTTATTTTTTTCTATTATTCTTTTTAATTTTTATTTATTTTTTTTGAAATTACTTATTTTGCTTCGGCGTAATTTTAAATAGTTTAAGTTACTTTTGAAATTTTTACATTCTAAAAATGTTTTATTTTGTTTTTGTGTTGTGGAAAATTAATTTTAATAATTTTATTTTTAATAAAAATAGAATATAAAAAAATTAAATAAACAGGTTCATTTATTTTTTACCCCAAAGCAAAATAAATAATTTAAAAAAACGAAAAAAAAAATAAAGCTTCGTATTTAAAAAACGAAAGGTAATGATGATCCCTTGAAGAGGAAACGTCGGATTCCAAACTGAACACCATTGGATAGAGTGGAAAAGGTGGCAATGCAAAAGTGCAATTCAATTTGAAATTCGTTTGTAAATAAGCGCAGGAAAAAAATAAAATGATTTTTCAATATTTCTGTTTTTTTTTTTCGGATATCTCCGAAAATACTCGGAATTTTAAAACTTTCTAAGCGGCACACTGTTAGTCATCTAAATGCGCAATTTTCCCCTAGTTTGACCGACACTGTATCTCTTACGGTTCTCGCGTTCCCCATACATAGACTCGAATTCGAGCCATCCTGTACAGTGGGAGCTGCCCAAAATTGCGGCCTTATTTGGAGATGGTGGAAGTCAACGATACATTGTTCCTATATTAGGAAAAAGCAAAAAGCTGTCGTAGAATTCAGAATGTGTTGGAAAAATAAAATACTGAGAGATTATTAGTTTTTATTTTTTTTTATTTATAGAAATAATATATTGATGATATGACTAGTTTTAATAAAATGACGACAACTTACATGATCCAAATCATATGCCCTTCGATGTCTTAAGAGTCCTTAGAACTGGATTTTCTTGGATACCATTTCTGCTATGGCCACTAGCCGGTACAATATACTGTGTTAATTACAACCATTACAAATATCTCAAAATATGGAAAAATCGCATTTCAAAAAATGAGCCTTTACATGCCCCTGTAGCGGCGGCTATAAGAAAAGTCTCGGAAGAAGTGAATGTTTTTTTTAAGTGTCATTTTGGCGCAATTCTTTTGAGTCATCCTCTAATACGAGGTAGTTAAATCACTCAGTTTTAACACCGCACATTGTCTTGTTAATGTTCGGTGGTTTTAACTATTAATTTACTTATTGTAAATTTAAATGAATAAATAGAATATGTATTAATTATTTTATTGAAAAACTAAAACTAAATAAAAATCAACCATAAAGTCATTACACTACGTGGGGATTTCTATGTTGTGACTATTATGTAATGAATGAGTAATACGTGATATTATAATAATTTTATTTTGCGGTTGAATCTAAACCAGTATTTAGAGAATAATTTCTGTACATTCCTGCTTTTGCAAGTCCTCTGGTGAAGTCTTGAGTATTCGGAAAGAATGACGTTGGTACTGTGTGGATCGTCGGTGGATATCTGTAAAATACAGGCAATGTAAGGCTCTTCGCTTCCGTTTCATTTTATATTAAATGATATCTAAAATAATGGCATATGGCGAGCCTTGGTTCATTAATTATTGTAAATCCAGGACTATTACAATTTACAAAATAATGTATTGCTGATACGCTTATTAAATAATTAAATAGCGTAAATAGGTGAATGCAAATATAGTGCGCCTTGGCTAAAAAGGGCAAGTATACAGGGATGTTTATTATAAATGCCACCCCCGCCCTTAAACCTATATTTGTGGAAATAGAAAGTTGATTTATTACTGATTTATAGAGAATCGTCGAAATTTTTTACCGATAATAGAAATATGACATACTGTATTCATCAAAAACGCACGAAATCTATATTATATATTTGTTAATGGAACACCCTGTATATTATTACATATTCGGATTGTGCATAAAATTCTGATCATATTTTATGTAACTTATTCGATACCTAAAGCACCTTTTATCAACTTTGGCTAATAATAATCCCTATTTTAATGTTTTAAGAACTATCTGTTAACACTGAGAGAACTACGGCTTATTATTTAGTAATTTTTGCCCATGTTATCAAGTTTGTTAAGAGAAAATCAAAAAAATGTTATTGTGGTAGATTTGTGAGCTTTTCGTATGTTTTAAAACTTAATTAAAATTGGGCAAATCTAACGTCGCACTGTACCATGGAATAACTGGTACTCTGATATAGTTTTGAAATGTCTAATCTTAAAACTTAGGGAAACATCTTATGCCCATTAATTATTAGTTATATTTTGTCTCACTTGGCCATAAACAAAAAAAAAAACAAAAATTAAAAACGAAAAAAAAAATTGCAGTAATAGTAACTTTTACGCAACCTGTAACAATATTTTTAATAAAAACAAAATTATTAAACTAAATTTTCTAGATGATCCCTTTTTGCTCAATATATTTTCTATAATTTATCACGGGCCGATTTGGCTATCGTATACCGAAGCGAAAAGTACGCTTAAACTCGCCGCCGTTCCTAGCGTTTCGAGCGCAATTATATTTGTTAGCGTAACACCCTCGTAGGTTTCGTGCAGTTCCCGTATCGTTCCGACGATACTCTGGTCGAAGCATTAGCTACCCACAGACCAGCATTCTTTCCTGCGGGTATGTAGAATCTCGCGGGAAAGAACGACAGTTAGTGGGTAATAATATGATACATGCGCATTCCATATTTATTGTCACGATATACCGACGTTCAAGACCGACAAGATTGATACCCATACACCAGCGTTCGTTCCCATGGGAATGTCGAATCTCACAGGAAAGAACGGCAGTTAATGAGTAATAAGATGATAGATATGCATAACACCAAGCTACTTGAAACGAGCCAAAAATCTGAGAGGATAAAGCAAATTGACACACTAACAGGAACAGTATCCTCCCAGATGATTAATTTATACACTAACCAACACTCTTTCTTTTCACAAGCGCTTTTGATAGGAAAAAACTGGAGAATATAATTTTTACGTTAGTGGCCTCTAAGCAGATTATTTTCCCTTTAAAATATGAGACGACTGTCCGAAGGGAAGAATTGGGAGGAAAGATGGCACGAAAACTATTTGTGTTAGTGGGCGATCAAAGTTTTATTATCCCTTCAATATTGTGAAAGGAAAGAATGCTAGAAGAATGAATGTCGGTAATGAACGCTGGTGTATGGGTACCTATTAAGTATAAAATTCGCGTCGCTAAACAGGCATCAATTTTGGATGGGTTGAATTTGGCGCGTAAGGACCCCAAGGGTAAGGTTAGTGGTTTGTGGTATCTGGTTCCGGATAGCGTCATTGTCGAGAATCTTTGACGTCGCGCGCAAATGATGGGTTTTAACATTAACGCGTACTGCTTTTAGGTTGGGTGTCAAGTCTAGCATCGCGCGCAATTACGTGATTATGGTCGGGTTAATTTGGAAATTGTTATTAAATGGATTGGTCGAACGGCATTGCCCTATTGGCCACCCCTTGTAGTTTTTCATCGTAGTTGCCGATACATCGAGATGCCAGGTCTCTATTGTCTAAATCCCTTGGATCAATTATTAAGAGGAACACGTGACTTCTCAAGCCATATATTCATTGGTAGAGCGAGATTTTCGAAGTGGGGATTCTCATAGGCTTCCTCTTTGGGTTTCCGATTTTTGACGGACGCCACTCTAGGTCTGTCTTTAAGAGCCATGACACACACCGGTTTTTGCCGAATCGGCTGACGAGTCGGACGCCGATTCGGCGCGTATAATATACTTTGCAAATGGGGAAAAACACACACGGCGGCGATTGACGAGTCGCTGCTTGTTAGCCGCCTCGGCACGTCATCTGATGCATGCGCCGCGCCGCGCCGCGGCAAAAACAGCTGTGTGTGTCATGGCCGCCGACTCGGCAGCCGATTCGGCAAAAACCGCTGTGTGTGTCATGGCTCTTTGTCAGCAGTTTTTGGTGCCGGTCGGAATTGATTTTGATTTTAACTTTTGTATGATTCTCCAACCGGGCCGTTTTTATAGTTTCAGGCAATATCGGTGCCTTATCTTTTATTAACTGTTTGGTGTCTGAAACTGTCCTTTGTGGGGCTTGAATGCTGCTTTAGTCAGGTGAGTGGTTCTGGTTTTTTTTGCATTTTTTCTGTGAACGCCACCATTTTAACATTTCATGACGCACGCGAGCGGATTTTTAATTCCCTTTTTAATCTCTTACAGGGGCCTTCTCGTCTAGCTGTAAAGCTATCTAGCGATAGGCAGCTAGCTACCTTACACCGCAAGTAAATTATCGCTTTTTATTTATTCTTATTTCTCTTTTCCTTGATGGTTGATTTTCATTACCGGGTTATAATGCTCTTCAATTAAGATTTACATGTGGAACCTTGAGTATGTTTTTTCACGTCTGACTAGAAGCCGAGTCCTTCTCCTGCTGATCCTTTAACTGGGCTATCTCTGGTTACCTAGAGACATACCTCTGGAGTCCTCTCTCTACCGAGGAAGTTATTGCATCTTATTTTCTGTAGGCTACCTGAGGAGCTGCCCAAATTATGAGAGATATCTTTTCTTAAATATTTATACGTATATCTAGCTATGTTAATTGCTGATTAGCGAGTAATTAGTTAGTTAGTTTCCAAATCTTTAAACTTACCGTTTTGGTATTCCAATGATAAAGTTTCATTAAACACTTAATTACAATAATTAGTCTAAACAGACACTGGTTACTAAATTTAATTATAAAGTTTTTATTAGCAAAGACAGGCGAGTTTAATTAGACCTCACTAATGCTGGTCCATTCTGTCTAGTTTTAAATTCTAGCAAGATACATCCCACTTATAGTGACTTAATTTCAGGTTATAAGATTTCACCAATCTCACCTAATTTTAAAATAGTTTCAGTTTTATTTAATTCGATCAATCCTAGATAATTTATATAGTAGGCTCGAGTTTCAAAATTATTCTCAATTTATTACCTTATAATTGGTCCGGTTTGAAGCCGAATATCTTATCGGAAACTCGGTCACGTTATTTTTATTATTTTTTTGATTGAATTTAGTTACTTGTTAATAGAGATACTGGCTATAATAGTACGTGAGGTAACGTTGTCCAATTGATACAGTTTTTTTTTCTTTTGGTTCAGTTCTCCTCAACTCCTAAAATAGAAGGGAGCACACATGATTAATTTATGACAAGGGCTATGAACAATCTTGTATTTGATTGACAACGTCAACAGCGTTTGTATTTTTCTATTAAGCTTGAATTTCCGGCTGTTGCTATCGTATCGGAACCGATCCCTATATTTAATGTAATGTAATAATTAGATAATCGTACGGCTTTTGTAACAAATCATGATTTTAGAACCGTTAAGTATACGTTAGTTGAGTGCCCTTTTTTACTCGGATTACTCCAATTTTCGCATAACAATTAGTCGTTCGACAATAGCCCAAGTTATAAATTTGTATCTCTTTTATAACGTTATTTCTCCTCACATCACCACTTCCAAAATAAAATTTAATCTGCCAGAATTACTGGTCATTTTCATACCTTTATAATCAGCTACCATTCTTTTTTTTTTTGAAGAGTAATAAACCAACTTTACATTATCGCATTTACCTGTTTCCATTTAGTTATTTAATTTCCTGAACTTCCCTAAAGTATTAACGGTCCAGAGGAGAAAGTCGCAAGAAGTAGTATCTGATTTTTTTTACTTGCGCTCAATAATTGAAAGTTCTGGATTTACTGGTTTTATCTTTATTGCTATCGTTTATTACTGATTTTGATTTTTTATTAATATTTGAGTATTTGGTTTATTTTTCGATTGTTAATACTGATAAATTTCTGGCATTCAAATCTGAACTAATTTCTATTTTTATTATTTTCTTTTGTGTTGCGAAGCTTAAATCTTTACAAATTCCAATCACAACTTTGGGATTTTGTTTTTTTTTTCAATCCGTTCAAAAAACCGTTCAACGAGGCGCCATTATATAAATACCCACCCCTATTCTCCGATATTTGAGCTAGGGCCTAATTTGTACGCTTTCACGATAGTTCGTACTGATTTACGCATCCTTTAAGGCACGTTTTCACGGGTCGATCTGAGTTGAACGATTTGGGTCGATTATTGAATCGAAAGAAAATTGAATATGTAAACCACCTTTCGGCTTGGCCGTTCGGCGGAGTGAGGCGATTCGACGGAAGTAGAAAGACTGTCTACTTTTGGTCGGCGATTGCCGCCGAATCGATATCGAACGACTGGAATGGAATGTGTAAACTTCTCGTCATACAGATTTGTATCGTTTCTTCGAATTATTCCAATAGTTTTTTATAAAAGTTCTTCAAAATGTGCATTATCCATTCTTAGATGATTCCTATAAGCCTCTGGATCTTCCACGGCAAATTCTCGAAGCAGACTTTGTACCTTTGCTTCAAGGAGAGTATTTTCCCCTCCTGTCTTAAAAAAAACATTGTGATTCCCATCTTTAAGAAAGGAGACGAGACGGATGTCTCTAACTATCGTCCGATTTCCCTGCTTCCAATTTTCGCAAACATATTTGAAAACTGTATGGCGAGAGTGGCGCTGTTTCTCGAGGCAAATTCACTACTGTGTGATGAACAGTTTGGCTTTAGGGCAGGACGTAATACTGTGCAAGCTATTTTAAATCTGGTATCATTCATTATGGATGGTTTTGAAAACAAAGAACATATTGGTACCATCTTCTGCGACCTAAGCAAGGTCTTCGACTGTGTATCGCAGAAGTTGCTCATCAAAAAACTTCATCTTTATACATTTGGTCAGAACATTATTGACCTATTAGCATCCTACTTGGAAGGATGACCTCAAGGGGTAGTGGTGGATGGAGTGTCGTCGGACACAAGAATCATGGACACGTGGGTGCCACAAGGATCTGTAATGGGCCCCTTATTATTCCTGGTTTATATTAATAACTTTTCTCAGATTCGAGTAAAGGAACATTATGTCTTGTTTGCCGATGATACTACTATCTGGATGGCACGGGTGAGGCACAGTCGAGGGCCAGAAACTGGTTCGAAAAAAATAGCTTAGTCTTAAATGAATCCAAGACTGGTCATCTCCTTTTCTCTTTAAGAGATGCACAGGGATCTTCATAGTCTCTTGTTCTTGGGGGTACAGATGGATAGTGGTCTTGAGTGGGATGCACATATAGAAAGGTTGATAAAGAAGTTGAGGAGCGGCATATACGCGTTGCACAATTTGTCAGGCACAGTGTCCGTGGGTGTGTTAAGGACTGCGTATTTTGCCTTGTTTCATGCTGGTGTATCCTATGCGATCCTGTCATAGGGACATAGCATGCCGTGGCGCAGGATTTTTGCCTTACAGCAGAGGGCAGTGTGAGTTGTTGATGGTCTGGAGTATAGAGATGGAGATGATTGTACACAAACGTTCATTGAGTTAAACATCATAACTTTTCCAAATATTTTCGACTTCTTTATATAAAAGGCAATCTGGAAAAATTCCCTACAAATGATCAGACACATGGTTATGCCACCCGCTTCAATGGACATCTTGCTGTTGCTTGCTTTATAGGCTTAAGAGGTGTTGCAGTGGGCCGTGATACTGGGCTGTAAAGTTTTACAACAAGCTTCCAGACTCCTTAAAAACAAAACCAGAGGTGAGTTCAGGAGCAGGATTCCACAGGCTTCTTAAAGAAGCCTTTATATGACCCAATAGACTTCTTGACTAATCAAATAACCTTCAATGTTTCTTAGAATATCCTTGTCTTTATGTGTTAGTTTCGTGTTGTTCCATACTTTTTCAACCTGTTTTAATATTTTAACACGTTGACTGCCATGTGCATATATAATATGCACACCCAAATGGCCCACCGCGCCATGTGCATATATGTATATTATACACAAACGTCGCTTGATTTCAAGCCGCGTTTTTTATTACGCTATTATTTTATTATGCTTAATTTCATTATTACATTATCTGTGGAGCTATTTTACATGGTATTTATTATATTAACAGCTAACTAAATACAAGAAAATAAATGTACTACATTATATTTTCAGCTTTTATTTTTAGAATAAAAAATTGTAATAACAAAAAAAATTTTTATCAATAAAAAAATGCTTTTCTACTGAGATTTTTACAAAAATGTTATATGATGTTTATTCTATGAACTGCCCTGTAAGTGTAACATACACGACCATCAACGGCGTCGGCGCTGATGACAGGCCCGTACTTTACCTGCACACAAGACGTGAATAGAATATATGCACACGTACATTTTAAATAATTTAATCAGGCGCCACGTGCATATATTTTCTTCACATACTATATTCCATACTATAGTATAAATATGTATTGACACTTGAAGTATTTTACTCACAAAACGTGAAATAAACTGAATTTTTCAATAAAATTACTTCGGCCCAGCCGACCTGGTTATGAAATTCGCTTCGGCAGTCAAAGTGTTAATAATCTTTAGTGTATTTTAAACTGTTTTTTGAGTGTTAAGTAATCTTAAGAACTATTTTATTGAACTACTTAATCTGAAGACTTCTTAATGCGATGACAATTTTATTGACCTGTGTAAACCTTATTTAGTGCTAACATGAATAAATTGTTTGATTTGATTTGATTAAAATCCATGGTCTGGTCCAACATCTTTGTTTTTTTCTCTCCGTTTTTAATTTAGCCATTATTTCATCCCGAATTGAATAACAAATTAATTGCACACATACATCAATAATTTCACGTGACGCCATTTTCTGGTACAATTATTCAACATGCATCGTCTACCGTGTAAACCTTTTTGCTTTCAACACAGGTTGAGCTATGGTCGAACGACCCAAATCGTTCAACTCAGATCGACCCCTGAAAACGCGCCTTTAGTGATAAATTTGAAATTTAACTTGGAAGTGAAGGTAATTCCGCCTAGAAAAATTAGTAACAGGAAAAAGCGTAACAAAATTTTCTTCTGATTTTCTATACCTGCCAAAATGTTCTTTCTTTCTCTTTTAACATTAATGGTTAGCCGATGACTTCTCTTTTCTTTTCAGAAGCTCCTCGTGAAAGAATCCATTACGGTCAAGTCTAGGCTAAACGGTGCCAGAAGTATTGAAGAAGTCATCAGGGCAACAACGTCATTGCCGGAGGCTCAGTCACAACGATACGTGGCACACAGCTCTTTAATGTTACCCAGTCGGTCATTTCCAGATTATGGCATCGACACAGAGAATATTGTAGTCCGAAGGCCATATCCTCAACGTGTCAGGGTATACAACATGAAGTAAAGATCATCATCTGGTTCAAACTGCTATTCGCGAAAGAACACTCATGGCTTAAAATCTAAAAAAACTTTATATGGCCGCAGGATCCCGATTACAACTCAAACTGACTTCCATTATGCTAATATTCGATTCAGAAGAGCAGCAGTTATGACGCATTTAAATACTGGTCATCGCATGACGTGAAGGTTATTTGAACATATTCACTTAATCATTAGAGGCACGTCATTTTCACGGATGAGTCCCGGTTTTGATTGAGTGGTAATAATGCCAGGCGTCGATTGAGAAGACCGGGTAAAAGGTATCTCGATGTAAGTCAGCGAAAATGCTGATTTCAGAAAAGGTTAGGTATTTCTAGACAGCACCGTTGATGTTGAACAAGATATGACATTCTAGAACCATATTTTGTCCCGTTTGCTGCTCAACATGGTCGAAAATATAGATATGGTCTATATTGTTGTAGATTACAAATTTTTTAAAATAAATTTAAAACCTGACAAAGTCTACGAGCTTTTTACTGTTCTAATTGCATTTGCTAGCTATTTTCATTTTTAGATTTGTTCGCTTTTGACAACGGGGGCAGATTTGTTCCTCGAAACGTCGACCGTTTTCCAGTTTCTTTTAGGTTTTTCAGCTTCGTTGGGGTCACTAAACTAGCACTTGTGCTGCTTAAACCCTGGAGCCAGAGCCGAAGCGGCTCTATTTTCGTGTGTTGAAATGGAGAAAAACGCAAAAAATTTTAAGATGAAAATAGTCGAAAATCATAAAGCAGGAAATGCCAGGTCGCATACAGCATAGAGCCTAGTTACTCAATATCTTCAAAATAACAACTATGGATTAGCTTGCTAGTAGTCCGGATCTTATTCCCATTGATCACCATTTGCCCTTATTAAAGAAAATACTACAAAGCCGTTCACAAGTATCAGATTTTCAAACTTTTGCAGGAAATATTCTGGAAGAGTGGAATGCCTTTCCTCTAAAGAGCGCCTTGTGCAGTACATGCCAAATCGCTATGCGGAATTTTATAGAAATCGCAGAGGAAACACACATTAATAAAAGAAATCTTATTTCTGCTGACAATTTATTTATAAAAACTCTCTAAAACGGATTTAGTTGCATACTGTCATCCTTGAAAAAGTCATAAACCAAAATTTTAAATTGACAAGTTTTTTTATTAATGAATCATGAAGACGCATACCTATACTACATTAAGTTTTAATGTCTAAGTAAACTAGTGGTACGTTTAAATAATAACCATTTATTAAAATATTAACTGAATCTCTCAAAGAAATACCTAATTCGTTTTGACATGTTTATATTTTATGTATAGAAAACTTGTTCAAGTATCACAAGTAAATACTTATGTTATTTTCAGACTTTGCAGAAAAAAATAATTTTTGAAAACAAAATTTTAGTGGAATGATTTGAAAGATCCGGTATAAAATAATCCTAACAAAAGTATCTCATTCACATCAGAAACATCATTATATAAAAGCCAATTCTTATCGAATAGTATACTATTTTAAATCACAATAAGATGACCTTACCGTAAATGGAAAAATATGTTGTTTTAATTTAGTATAGAGATGTGAGACGAGGATATCTCCAGAAAAATGTTGTTGGCCTAAACCAAAGACATATAAAAAAAAATTAGACCGATTTGTTTACTAAATATGAACACGCCAACATTGTTCCCCTTCTTCTTTCCTTTCTTATAAAATAGTAGGCAAGCCCTAGTATTACTTACCGCTCCTGCGGCGTTGTTGCCGATGACACTTAAGAGTATGTCTGTATCATGGAAAATCGGCAGCTTGTTTTTAATAACGCAACAGAAAAATTACATTTATTAGAAAACATAGCATTTCAAAATATAAATTTTTCGCTTTAAAGTATACCGTGCAGATTATAATACTAACATTTAAACATTTATAATACAAAACTTGAATCAAATAGAAAAAACAAAAAATATATTGTAGTATAACGTACCCGGGTCGATTCAACATAGTTGAATCAGATAA
>JAEQML010063387.1:0-23191 GCA_016904865.1 Pissodes strobi
ATTTTCTCCTCTACAAGCTGGCGGTATCAAATTTTAAATCCGACGTTGCCCTTTTGGGCCCCCTTCATCAACTTATTTTTTTTAAATACGGACCTGGAATTTTTATTTAATTTTTAAAAAGCCTTTGGTCTCCTAAAATCAACGACATATCGCACTTATCAATAAATTAACAAATCGAGATTTTTCCATAAGAGATAATGTGTTATTTTCTGACTCGATTTCACTTATGACAATATTTGTTACCACTATCGGACAAGTGTGATACATCGTTGGTTTTGGAAGACCAAAGGCTGTTTAGAAATTAGGTAAAAATTCCAGGTCCGTATTTAAAAAAATTAAATTGATGAAGGAGGCCCAAAAGCGAAACATCGGATTTAAAATTTGATACCGCCAGCTTGTAGAGGAGAAAAAGTGGCAATAATAATGTGACATTTATTTTACTTTATCTCTTCAAACAAAAGCAGGAGAAACTAAAAATAAAATAGATGATTTTCAGTTTTTTACGTATATCTCCGGCAGTAATCGGAATTTTCTAAATTTCTCGACGGCATGTCAATCGCCCTTAAATTACGCAACTTTGACCCAATTTAACCGACCTCGTATCTCTACACCCTGTATCATAAATCAATTCAGCATCTAATTTCAGTTCATGTAACCTTATGTATATATATATATATATCTTTCATAGGGCGGTTCCAAGCAAGGAAATGCAAGGTGCAATGAAAGTTCTCAACGATTCTCTCCAGAAAAGCCCAACTAGAACTGTCAAAAACCAAAGTGCAATAAATATCGTCCAGCAAGAATGGTTTAAAATATCAAGTTTGGTCACCGCTAATCCTTTAGACGTTGAAGACTACCTGGATAGTTTCGAAGATGTGTCATCACTTCTTCTCCAATACGTTGTAAATATGACTGATGTTAGTGGTAATACTGCTATGCACTATGCCGTTTCTCATGGAAACTTTGACGTGGTATCTATTTTGTTAGACTCGAAGGTGTGTGACATTAATAAGTCAAATAAAACCGGATACACTAGTGTTATGCTGGTATCTCTGGCAGAAGTGAGAAGTCAAACTCATGCAAATGTAGTCAAAAGACTGTTTCAGTTGGCAGATGTTAATATTAGAGCTTCACAGGTAATTATACTTATTATTAAATTGAGCATCTCCATAGCTTTTTTTATTTAGTATCGAAAAATTGCAAGATTCGTCGTTTATTTTGCAATCATCCTCTCAGTATAGCTGCGAACAGATATCATTCGGTTTCATAACACGCCCAGTTCACATTCGTATTGTTAACTAGTTTTCTTCTAACAAAAGATGCTCAGTGTAAAGTTTGGTCATGAGAGATAACAACAAAAATATCACGCAGGACCCAGTACCGAGGACGTTTCCAGTGCAGTATAAGTATATTTCAAGTTTCTCTTAGTATCTGTATATCTAAACTATGCACCCTTGGAGCCAGCCAGCGAGGGTGGTTGTTTGCGGTGGCAGTATCCTAATATGGTCAATATCACATTTATTTATACTTTTATCCACTCATAGGTGAAAGATCATTGAACTAGGTTCCCTACATATGGAACAAGTCTTGAAATATTTTCTATTCTGAAATCCAAAACGTCAATGTTTATGTCTAAACAACGGACAACGCGATTGAAGAAAACATCTTTGAAAGACAAACCAACAGTAATAAATAAAAGAAAGCATACCAAGGCAATTTACCTGCTTCTATTTAGTAATCCATTTTGAACTCCTTCCATAACAAACGAAGGATATCGATGAATCTGAAAACTAGCACCAAAAAGCCTCAGACCAGCAGTATGAAATACGACACACTAAATACAGAAAATTAAAGAAGGAATCGTAAAGGAACTGAGAGCTATGGACGAAGCAAACATAATACATGCAAAAACAACCTCGTTTTACACAAACAACGTCTCTTGAGCAGAATACGGCACACTAAATACAGAAAATTAAACAAGGAGTCGTAAAGGAAATGAGAGGTAAGGACGAAGCAAACATAATACACGCAAGAACAACCTCGTTTCACACAAACAACATATATGCGAAAATAATCACACCCATCACGAACAGTACAATGAAATTATATAGAGGAACAACATCAAACGAAGATCCTAATCAGTCAACTGCAGAACATGCTGGAGATCAAACAAGAACTTAAAATCGGAATGGAAACAAGTCTAATAATCTGGAAAGGCAGCAATCCAGTTATGAGAAACATATTATTGAAATTACATTTTAAGAAAGACACAAACATATTAGTAGACAAGACGAACAGATAAATTATTGCGGGAAACAAGCACGCTGGGAGATACTAACACAATATTCCATGCAGCAACTTCAGCAGTATTAACATGTAACAAAAAGAAGACTTCCGAACAAAAAAACAAAAATCGAACAAAACAAACACATCTAAGTGGAAAAGGAATATTGAAAATAATACAGTGTGATCAGTAAGTCCGCATCATACCGGCTTTTTTATTACTAGGCTTATTCGCCTATTCGAAATTTGACTTTTAAAGTCAAATTTCGAATAAATCTATTAATAAAAAAAACTTATGATGCGGACTTTACTGGTCACACTGTATAATAAGGCTGAGAACAGACATAGGGACGAACGTTAAATAGAAACAAATCAAAGAAAATATAAAAACATAAAAAGCAAAAAATAAAGAATAAGCAGAGAAACTTTGGATGCACTCAAATAAAAGTTGTCAGTATATTCAACATGCCTACGCAGATACAAAGAATTCAACGACAAAAAAGCAGATAACGCATTCTTTAACTACAATGAAAACTATTCTAAAAAAAATAACAGGGATAGGAAATTTTAAAGTAATTCCACCAAAAAGGGAAATTACCGATTTTTTCTACAAAGTAACAACTGAAGAACTACGCTAATCGAAGACAGTAGAATGCTAACATAACTAGAAATGTCCAGGAACAGATAAAAATACAACACTCTTGATATAAACAATTCAGATCGACATAAGCAACTAAGTGTTCAAATAAATTGTAGTAACAGAAAACCCACAGAAGGGAAAACATATATAAAACCGACAAAATACAACACAGAAAATCCAGCTAGTAATTATCGATCAATAACATGTTTGCAGACAGTACATAAAATAATCAATATACAAGATCAACATCTTCAAAAATGTAATATAATTTCGGAAAAGCAAAAAAGCTGTAGTAGGAACGGCCGAGGTTGTATTGAACAGTTAATAAGGCTCTGTAATAATGAAACAAACAGAAAAACAACAAAGAAACGGATGCATATGTTATTATATACTACAAAAGATCTTTCGAATCTGTGCCACATTCATGGCTAAAGATTAATTTACAAAATACATCCAATAAAAAATACCTGTCAACCAACCATCATGAACAGCAGGACAGACAAACATTTAACAACGTGAAAGAAAAACAGATGCCATAAAAATTAAAAGAGAAACCTTTCAAGGAGATATATACACGCATTTTGGTTTTACCTGTGCCTGAATCCATTCTCCAACACAGTAAATAACACAAAATACAGTTTTCAAATCAAACATCAGAATAAAGTTGATCAAATAATTCTTTATATAGACGACATTGAAATATATGCACCAAAACGGTTACAAAAGAGAGGACTATTAACAATAGTAAAGGAAACAGCAGCAGACATTGGAATTCGTAATTAGTAAATGCAAAACATTATATATAGAAGGAAGCAAATGGAAAGACGAAATCGATAACGGAAATCTTAACAACGAAATATTAGATAACAAGCAAGAAGACGAAACATACAGCATTTGATATTCCGCTTCTCACATGTTCCATTGGAGTAATAAAATGGATAGCAACAAATTTAGAAAATATAAGTATAGTCACAATATCTAAATTGAAACATAGAAAACTGTAACTAACCTCGTGCAAAGAGAGACTCACAATAGCTAGGAACGAAGGAGGAAGAGGAATCATAGACATTTACGCATTCCACTCAAAACAGATAAACATCTTTAAAAATACATCCACACAAATATATTTCCTTGCACAGAGCAGTCACAGAAGCAGACAAAGAATACACAGCGCTGAATTTCTCGCAATCTGAGCCAGTCACAATGGATACAAACACTTCAAGATTAAAATATATCAATGGTTACAGACGAAATTGTATGGAAAGCGCCTGTATATTATAAACACCGAATATATCCATAAAACAGACACATGCAAGTGGCTACCAAAAAATCAACTCTACCCAGACACAGAGCGAGTGATTAGCGAAACAGTGTTGTTATCTTCTGCACAGTCCCCAGACCTTAATCCTATTGAACATTTATGGGATTCAATGGGACGAAGACTTTTCCATCAACAAAGACACTTGCAAACGAGAGGACAGCTGTTTAATTTTCTTTCCGATCTATGGAACACTACAAACCAAAGGAAATTGACAGCCTCATTTCCAGTATGCCCAACAGATGCCTGGCTGTGATTAATGCACGGGGAGGTCACACTACTTATTGATAGGTACAAAGTTAACTAAATTTTCTATTGGTGAAATTTAGAATCAAAGTGAGATTTTAATTTTTTTATACTATAGTTGATGAAATAAATGTTCTTTCTTAAAATGTTTACTATTAGTTGGTAAAGCTAAACGAAAGAAGTATCAGTAATATCCAAAGAAATTTTTAGGGTAATATATGGGGTCTTCAAAAAGTTATCACATTTTAATTTTCGTTCCCTTGATTCTTCTGATGTGTTTACATCGCTAGGCATTAATATTTAAATTTAACCTGATACCTTCAAAAATACAATATTATAATTATACACCGAAATATATTAAAAAATAATGGATTTAAACTATATTGCAATATAACTGTAAACACTGATAAATCTATACCACACAACAGACCAGATCTCAAAATATTATTGCATAAAAAACAAGACCATATATCTAATAGACGTAACATTACGAACAGATATCAACATCAACAAAAAATACACAAAGAAACAGAAAAGTACACGCCCTTAGCAATAGAGGTGTAAAAAATCCGAAAACAAAATAGAGCGCAAATCGTGTCATTCATAAGATCCACAACATAGGCTGAATTTTTCTAAAGCAGTGAACTAGACAGACGTGGTACACGCCCGTCTACCTAGGGAGAAACCGGTAATAGCTCGAGGCAAATTGGAAAACTATAATAATAACAATAATAATGAATTGTCTTTATTATAATCAGAAAATTGAAATAAAATTAATTTCCTTTAAAAAATATTGAACCTTTTTTCAGCATGGTCAAACTGCGTTAATGTTAGCAGTAAGCCATGGCCGCTTAGATACCGTGAAAATGCTTCTACAGGCCGGTGCAGATATTAACATTCAAGATGAAGATGGAAGCACTGCCCTTATGTGTGCTTCAGAACATGGCCACATCGAAATTGTCAAGCATTTTCTCAGTCAACCTGACTGCGATTCTAGTATCACTGATGTGGTAAGTGCGTACCATATTCATATTATTGTATCTCTAATGAATAAAGCCTTTTAATATTGTAAGTGATTATTCATTAATGTACGCCTGCGACATTTATTATACAACTCTAACCATAATAACTCGATATCGAGTCTAATTCTAATTTTGTAGTAATAAATAAGTTTAATTTTCAAATTCAACTTGTAGGAGAAATGACTAATAAATAAATGATTGTTAAGTGGCCCGTATAAAACTAGCCTAAATAATAAATCGTTTTGTTGTAGGATGGCAGCACAGCATTAAAAATAGCCATGGAAGCTGGCCACCGACATATAGGGGTACTCCTGTATGCTCACGAACGAAATTATCAAAAATCTCATGCCATTAAGCTCAAAAGGACTAAATCTAACAGCCCAAAAGCTCCTTCTTCTCCACTTCCTATTAGAAGTAGCCACCGTGCCTTAACTGATACAAATAAGTAACTTTTATTCTGTCGAAGACTTACTATATGTCAAATAGCACTACCCCATACATAAAATATTTGCGGTACTTACTTGCTGGATATACGGTGCATTGGAAGTATGTACGTGACTGGACGTAATTCGTATAATGTACATAACTAACACGCAAAAGATGTAACAATTATGTACAATAATTGTTACATCTTGTGCGTCTCATATATGTACTCTTAGTACGTACATATTATGTAAATTATGCAAAATGTACGTTCTCGAGACGTACGTACTTCGAATAAGTACATTCTATATACATACAAATAATGTGTTCTAGAGTACGGTAAGTTTGTGGTCACATTTTTCCTTATAGCTAAAATCTATTTGAGTAGTTAGCATAACATATAAAATTTAAAAGTTTTAGGGCTTTACTTATAGCATCGATGCATTAGGCCAACACATTATTTTATACCTTTCTCTTTCTACACATTAATGTTATGAAGTGGTTTCTTCCAGTTAGTTAGATAGCATCATCAACCTGCTATATTCGAAATTAGCAACGAACACACCATCCGATAAATGAACCATATACATCTGCCATTTAAAATAACGAACTTAATGTTTTTGTTTACAGACGTGATGGTCAATTGTTACTTTTTTTAGAATATTCTTACGGTTCAGTTCTTTAAATTTAATGTGTTATGCTAACGACCCCGAGGTACCCTAGTTCGTAATCCAATATATGATGTTGACCGTGTCGAGAGATGAATGGCTGCACGGATACAGCCGCTAACGATTGCCTGAACTGAATAATTCCTAGGATACTCGTGGGATTTACATGGTCACATCAGACTTTTACCCGTCTTTATACGGGCCTCGCACATATTCACCGGAAATAATCGAAACGCCAGTATCTTATGAAAATATAATAACCAGAAAAGAAAATCCTTTTGAGAAAGTTTCCCTCTTCTTAATACATAAAGTGCTATCCTTTTTAGTAGAAGAAACCGAAAATACGAAAACTAAGAAATGGAACCCTAATGATTACAGGTAAAAATCAAGTGCAAAGCTGAAAGAATTAAAACAATAAATAAATTACATGATATGGCAGTTTTGTCGAACCTTATAAAACAAAAAATATAGTAAAAGAAGTCATTACTTGCAGAGATTTATTTAAATAGTGAGGTAGAAGAAATATTGGAAAATCTACAACCCCAGGGAGATACAGAAGTCAAAGTACCAAAAAACACCAAAATAAATGGAATAGTACCCTCAGCAACTTTATTTTTAACATTCAAAGCTCTCAAAATTCTGAGAATCAAAGCAGGATACATAAATATCAAAGATGGCCCATGCATACCAAATCCTCTCCGGTTTAACTCTCGAGATTCGGACACGCCTATGAAATTTGTAGATACCAACCCATCTGCCCTAGATGTGGAAAATCATTCCATGAGGAAACTTCTTGCATCCACCCCCACATTGCTTTAACTGTCTGTAACAACATTCCCCGGGTACAAGGGATGCTAAGTTTATAAAGTAGAATTAAATATACAAAAAGTTGGAATTACTGAAAAAATACCATATTTTGATGCAAGGAAAAAGTTTAAAATACAAAACCCATCTCTTACCGTCCCCTACCCTGAAGTTTTAAGGAAAAGAGAGAAAGTGAAAATAAAACAACAAACGACCTCTTCGCAACCCCACTTTCTCTGTCATCTTCCCAACCAACAAATACACTCTACCACTCAGTCCTCCTCATCCAAAAAAAAAAAAACGCAAAAAAATAATACTTCTGGCAAATACAACCAAAATTTAGGAGTCTCTCAAAAGTCCAATGCCTTGCCTTCTGATAATAAACAATATAAATAAAATCATTCCACCTTATTATACGCTGAAGACTATTAATCTACCATTCATTTACTAACCCACAAGTCGGTGGATACCTATTACAAAATTGCTTAAGATTATTTGGAGAATGGACGAATAAAAAATAACTTTTTTAGCAAATAAATCCACCGGAGTACATTTCTGTCAGAAAAGAGACTGCGCAAAAATCATAAACATAAAAATTAATAATCAGTATATGCAAAATAAATATCATCACAAATTTCTAGGGCTTACCTTCGAATTTTCTCTGAATTTCAGAAAACGTACTGAAGAAACAAAACAAAAATGTACCAAGCAACTTCAGATAATCATAAACATAAAAATTATTAACCAGTATACGCTTTCAAATGAGAAATAGGGAGCAGAGCGAGAATCATTAATCAATATATACAAACCTATAATAGGATCAAAAATAGACTGTGGCTTCATAGTCATAGCTTAATCATCGGCATCCAAAAGATTCCTACAAAAATTACGTCCAATCAAAAACTCTGCTGTCCGATTAGCAATAGGAGCATAAATAGTATATATTGAAGCAGAAGTCATTCCACCTGTACATACATCGACAAACTCTGCGTACCATTAAATACTCAAACTCTTAATCTATTAGAATTCAACATCCACAACCAACTTTTTTTAAATTTCATATCCAAATATAAACAGCGAAATGCAAAGTACATGCTTAAGGCAAATTTTCGATATAAAGAAATGCAACAAAGACTCAATTTGGAATACCCGTCCATTTATAAACATATAAATTCCCACCACGGAATACCATCCAATTCTGGTAGAAAAATCGGTGCTGCTTACCACACAAAAACAGCTGAACAAAGTTTCTCATTACATATAAAATAATAAGCTATTGATACTCACAGGCAATAGAGTACATACTTAACACAAACCACAAAAAATGGTTTATAGCTACTGATTTCATGAGCTCTCTAACTCCATTAAAGATTACAATATAGATCATCCATTCGCCAGAGAAATACCATCTCAATTAGAGAAGGCAAACATTGAGAATAAATAAATTAAGTTTATTTGGGTCCCTAGTCATATAGGGATAAAGGGAAACGAGATAGAAGACATCTTAGCAAGGGAACACAAAAATGCCACAAATGTAAATAACATTTTTAAACATCCATACAGCTGAACTAGTTCAGAATCTCGTTCAGCTGGAATGGGATTTCCAAGAAGAAAATAAACTATGTAAAGTAAAAAGACTCGCACTTTAACTAAAAAACTAAACTTAAATTATCAAGGAAAGGCGATGTTCTCACGAGACTTAAAATCGGACACACCAAACGAACTCACGAATATGTATTATCATGAAGTGATCCACGCATGTGTGATGCCTGTAACACTATCATTTTAATCACTTATACAGTGTGTAAAATACGCAATCTTGAAAGAAATACTAGAAAATTATATTGAATCATTGTTTGAACAATGTGAAGGAAGCAAGTTTAAACAAGTTAATTTAAAGACTCCCCCTGAGTAATGGCGCTAAAAGGTCTTAGATACCGATACGTCTTTTTTTGGCAGTGGCATACACACTAAAGGGAAATCCTATGCCACTCGATGGGCGGTGTGTCTGCGAAGATATTGATTGACACGGTTTTTGAATAGCTGTAGGTTGTAATTAGGGGGAAACAGATGTCCTGGGAGTGAGTTACACAGTGATGCAGTGCGGCAGAGAAACGAGTCCTTCTAAAGCGATGTTCTAAGTATTTCCATTTGTACGAAGAACGGGTGCGCTCTTGTGATCTGTCTGATAGGCGTTGCTGGGGGTGAGATGAAGCGGGCTACATCCCGGGAATATCTGCCGTGAATATATCTGTAAAACAGCGAGACTTCGGCCAGATGTCTGCGGTGTTCCAGGCTATCCAGATCCCAGGTCGCCGACTAGACGTACAGCATTCTTCTGAATGGGGTCCAGCAGCTTTAGGGTGTGCTTAGGTGCTGCATGCCAGATCTATAATCAATATCCATCTATCTGTCTTTAAATAAAGATTTAGTTAGGATGCAAAATTACATTTCTTATTCCTCTGATGTTACATGATTAAATCCTTGTTTCTATCCTAAAAATGTTCACATTTTAAGCCGCTTGGAAAGCTAATCCCAAGTTATCGCCATTTTCAGTCCTTTTTTCCATGCCGCTTGGTTTTGAATGAAAAAATACTTACCATTTTATTGTTATTGTGTGCTGCTCTATTGAAAATGATGTTTGAGTTCTTATATACTGTGTTGTAAAATGGTGGCAGTGTCCTAAATGCCTAAATATATTTTATTCAAAAATCATTTAAGTATTGTATGAAACAGAGTTTTGTCCACAATATCGAAACAGAATTTTCGAACTCGACGCGTGTTTCGCTAACCATGTTAGCATCATCAGGGGATATTGAAAACTAACCTTACAATCTTCCTAACTATATTTTATACTAATTGTTTACTTAATCAAACGCAACCAAAAAGAACAATACTGGGATTCTATCATCTAATAATTTCCATACTTTCGTATGCATCCAATAATCTCGTACCAGATATATTATGAATTAATTTTAAATTCTTAATTGTTATTCTATGATTATTTTCAAAAGCAAGCTTGGCAACACTTGATTTTTATGTTCTACCATACTTTAAACGAGCTATGTGTTCTTTCTGTCTCGTTTGTATAGATCTTCTAGTTAGCCGAAAATATTTTTAGTAATAGTCCATGCATGTAATTCATAAGTTTCACTTTTTCCAATGTTTCAATTTTGTCCTTTGGACCACCCAATAATTTCTTAAAGTTCAATTGAGTTTGGTATACTAATTTTTAGCCTACGTTCTTAAAAAATTTTGTGGAGTCCCCTAGTATACTGAGAATATACATCCTGATTAATGAAGTGGAATCGCGATTGGTATTTCTAAACGCATGCCTATTAATTAGTCTATCTATTAAGTAATATTGAAACCATTAACTTTTGTTATATTCTTAATTGTCTCCATTTTATTAGTAAATCTTTCTTTGCTCAGAGGAAAATTAACAATACGGTTACTAGGAAATGAAAGCTGGCCATTTCGTGCTGGTCGCAGAGGAAGGAGTCATTAGGAATATATCGGTTAGTGGCAGTATTTTTTCTCTAAATATCAAATTCTAGTGTGATTATGGTTCTTAATTACTAAAGTATCCGAAAATGGTAGTTGGCCATTGACTTGACTTCATAAGTAAATTTAATGGTGGGGAAACGGCCGTTTAGTTTTCTTATAATATCTACGAGACTAGCAGTTTTTGAGTCGAATATCGCGGAATGTCATCCACCTACCTCTACCATATGCTTGGAAAATAGTCGAAGTTCTGACTGATTTCAATTTCAAATTTACTCATGAAAGGATTAACTACGAACGGCGATAAACATTGCTCATTGTCGTGCCTTGAAGTTGTTGGTAATAGTTATTTTTATATTAAAAACAATACGTCCCTAGTCCAAACAATGATCCTATTGTTTGGACTAGAAGTAGTGAACCAGTTTGATAAATTATCTATAAAACAAGATTATTCAGGAGTACTAAATTTCTTAGATTTCATTAACATAATTAGAGGTACAAACCTTAACCAAGGTGAATTTTTCATCTCGTTTCTAACTTTGATGTTAGTTCCCTAGTTTATTAATCCCGCAGACCTTGCAATACCTTGGTCAATTACTTTGCGTCAAAATTATTTTCAATATAAAAATAACTATTACCAACAACTTGAAGACACGACCATGGGCAATTGTTATCGTCGTTCTTAGCTAATCTTTTCCCCACCATTAAATTTACTTATAGTCGAGAACACTGGCCAACGAACTACCATTTCTTGGATACTTTAGTAATTAGGTACGATAATTACACATTAGAATTTGATATTTATAGAAAAAATACTGCCACTAACCGATATATTCCTAATGACTCCTTCCTAATCCTCACTATACTACTAGAGAACTAAAAGAACGTGGATTTAAAATTAGTACACCAAACTCAGTTTAACAATAGGAAATTATTGGGTGGTCCAAAGACACCAAACTCAGTTTAACATTAGGAAATTATTGGGTGGTCCAAAGGACAACATTGAAACATTGGAAAAGAGTGGAATTTATGAAAATGAATGTGTGGACTGTGACCAAAAATATGTTGGACACACTAGAAAATCCATACAAACGGGATTCAAAGAACAAAGAGCTCATTTAAAGTATGGTAGAACAGAACAATCAAGTGTTGCCGAAATGCTTTCGAAGATGATCATAGAATAACATTTAAAAATTTAAAATTAATTCCCAATATATCTGATAGGAGACTATTAGAGTCATATGAACGTATGGAAATTATTAAATGTAATAGCTTAAATAAAGGTAGAGGGCTTATTCCTAGGATAGAATCTTAGGATTGTTTCGTTTGATTAAGTAAACAGTTAGTATAAAATAACCTTCTGTAACATTATTAGCGAAACGTGCGTCGAATGTAAAAATTCCGTTTCGGTATTGTGGAAAAAACTCTGTTGGGGTTCATTTTGCCGAAGGTTCCAAGCCTCAAGCTAATTAAGGTTTTGTTTATATTTTCAAGCATGCAAGTTTTATGAAATAGCAGTAAATCAATTATAATTAAATGTCAATACCCACAGAGTTCTCTCACACTCATACTCTATATAAAAAAATGGAATAGAAAATGCACTTACCATTCATGGTAATGGTTGTCAATCTGATTTTAACCTTCTGTCTTCCTTAGTCCCCTATATTGTATCATGTTTGCTATAGTTCTGCTTGATGAAATTTTATACAGTGTATCCATTTAAAAGTGATATAGTTTCTGAGAAATTATTTAAATCCACTCCCAATTCTCCGGAAACTCGCTCAAGGAAAATAGCTATGTAGGATATAGATATTACAATATCAAGCTTTTTATTTTGTCGTTCGCTGTTAAAAATATGAAGTAATTTTTTGTTTAAAAACACATTTTTTGTGCATGTCACATAACGACAAAATTATATCTCTGCTTTTGATTGTGACCCAACAGTATGGTAATCATGACACGCAGCTAAAATCAAAATGTCTAGTAGATATGAGGCCTTGATTTTTTGAATGTTGCTATCATAAGGAAAAACGCTACTAGAATACAATATAACTATGGCTTCGACTTTGATAAGAAACAAGAGTTTTATCAATATTATAAATACTAAAGAATGAAAAACTAATCACCTTTTAAATTTAGGAAATGAAGAGATTGTCCAATTTTTTAGGAAATTTCTGTTGTCCCTTTATTTTTTTCTTGGCCGGAAGTATTCTGAAAATGTCTAATGGCAGGTTATCGATGTCTTCCTTCTCAGGCCATATGAAAACACTCTTATATCGTTTTAAAAACTTTACTTCTGCTGTTCGTTTAAATTTTGCCAACAAAACGTTGAATGTTTTTTTCTTAGCATAAGTTACAATTGCCCACTGACCGAGTTTGGGGGAAGAAACATAATCTAATGGTATATGGTCTGAAGAGTAATCAGATAGGTTAACTTCTTCGTCTGCGGACTCTTTAACTTTAACTGCGGACTCTTAACTGTAACGATCGAAGCTAGGTAATCTCTAATTAAAATGTCAGCATTTTAGTTTGTTACTCTTCTCCTTCGATTGTAACCGCTAGAAGGTCGGTTCATTTTTTCTTGAAGCAAAGATTCGAAACGTACTGCTTCACTATTTGCAGTTGTAAATTCTGTTTCTATAACTGTTTTTTTTCCAAGTTTGGACGGTCGAATTTTTGAGTTTTGCAAAGAAGTTCGTTAACATCTTGAATATCAACTGTCTCTTCTGCTATCACGTTATGGTTTGTTACATGTGTGTATATTTTGATCCGCTTCTTGCAACTGCTTGTATCATTCATATTCTCCATAGTCGGGATTCGGGTTAGTTTGGGGTCCACTCTTCGTTGTACATAAAGCAAGTTTCTGTGAGTTGCGTGGATGCCTGAAAATACCTTCAGGCATCCACGCAACTGGCAGACACTTGCTTTAAGTATAAAGAAGAATGGAAATTTATCACCCGATGTAGGAAACAATACACCTCTGCCAGTCCCACTAGTATGCCGAAAAAAACCCTAACATTTATTTGGCAACGACTGGAGTGTTAAAAGGTCGTGACCAATTTAAGTTGTATCTAAATTAAATATTTGAGGCGGCTTTAGCTTTAAATCCTCAATAGTTTTCTCATATAAATCGAAACAACCATATATAATTTCTGAAATCGTTTGTTGTGTTCTTATTATCTGTCTCTTAGTTGGATATTTGCGAGATAGACTCCATCTTCGATACAAATTAGCGAACCACTTTCTCCGGTATGCCATTTTTAAATCGAGGTTTCAAATTGTTCTCACTTACATACTTGGCAACATCATTTTTAATTTGTATTTTTTTTTTGTTAAACCAAAGCCCCATATGTTTATTATTTTAATGTTACTTGCTAGTTGTCTTTTGTTATCTATTCTTAAATTCTGGTTTACCTGTTTGCCCAATCTTTCAATATCAGAGTTGACCGTGAGACTTTAAGTCTCGCAGCAGCTTGTTTTTGACTTGCTTAGCCACTGTTAACAGCATTTTGTAAGTTTTCACGCGAATACTGCCTGGTTTTCCCATCCTTTAGCAAAAAAACCTGATGTAGCCATTCAAACCGTAATAATGAATATGTATACGTGTCACATTTAACTAGAAAAAACAAACCCGGAGTGTAAATGTGACGCCCCAAGTTAACCTTAAATTTGTTTAAACTATTGTAAATAACTTTAACAGAATGTGAGAACATACTGCATTTAACTGATGCACTAAAACAAGTTTTTTAAATTAAAGGCTGGGCCGTACCTAATCTTAAGGCAAACAAAATGGAATTCCAAGTAGCCTCATTGGTGGCGCGAGTAATATTTGGAAAAGGGGTGTCACAATTATCGGATGTCACATTTAGACGGATGTCCTGTAAAATTATTAACGAGAGTATTACGTGATACATGAATACATGATATTTTGTAAGATAGTCCCTAGTCCTTAGAATAAAAAAATCGCCTTACTTGCAATGGTCATAGTATGACGAATCTGATCGGGCGTGTTGCAAGACGACACAATAGAATATTGTTTCTTAATTTGTTATTTTTAAATTAAATTAAACTCTGTTTGATTGTTTGAACCAGGCTTTACCCTTATTATTATACTAAAATTAAATCAATTCTGCATAAATCCACTGTAACTGCATTTTCATTAGATCACTCATAGTGATACAAATAAAATACTTATCTAATTCAATTCAGGAAATAGGCATTCTCACCATCCACCAGTAGCACAGTTTTCAGTAGTCCACTGAAGCACTGATAGGTATCAATAATATGAATAGAAAATCTAACGACCCGATTAAAGAACAGTTACTATAATAATCAAGTCATAGGATGTGAAATGCCGGGAATACAGAAAGCGGAATGAAGGACGTCAGACGCAGGATAACCAACCACATCGACACTCCCGAGTCTCGACACGGCATATTAATTATATATGTCTAATATATGGACGGTACCGATTGTAACCGAACACGTACGGCGTTCGTACCTAGAAACTAATGGTACTGGATGGAAAATATCATCCTTCAGTATTGATAATTGGTGTCAAATTTAAAATTCAATTAATTCTTGGACGTAATGACGAGTGAATTAAAAGTTTATCAATGTATTGCTGATTTAATTTATTTAATGTAAACTATAACTTGCAGAATTTAATATTGGATGGGTGTAACATCTTCTTAATGTTTTTGTTTGATGTAATTATTTAGCCTGATATTGAGGCAGATCTGTTATATTGTATTCGGATCTACCATCACTTTTTGGTTCGTGAAGACCGTACACACGCGTAAAAGGCAATATAGATTAATGATATGCTATTATGTACCGAGAAGACGACGGATCTATTTATAAAATCGATCGTAAGAATAGTATGTGATCGTTCTGGGATGTACGTTTTGAAAACGTACAATTTTTAAATTCTTTGAAAATGTACAGTTCGGTATCTGTAGATACATAACACTTTCAAACAAACACGTACTACTGATGCCAATTCATGTACGTGTTACCGCCAGTATGTATCGCTGTAAAAAGGACCTAATATGTACGAATTTTGTAGGAGAAATGCTGTTTGGAATATAGGTGCCTTTGTCTACCCTCTTAACATAATTTTGTGCCTACCGTCCAAAGTCGTGAAAAATATTTTTATAATCGCTAACCTTAGCAATTCTATTGGCATGATTTATAGATCGATAAAAATTACAGATAAACATTTTGACTGGCCATAGTCGGAATTATTTATTTGTAATCCTGTTATAGAATAGGCCAGGGTACACTATTCTTGCTTTATTTTAAAATAATTATATGATTAAGTTGAATATATCACAATTATTCCCGAATTTGATAATATAATTTGTTAGTGGTGGCTTCTCCTTATCCGCATCTCTAGATATTGTTGATTTTTTTTTTTAATTTTTTTATTGAAAAATATATTATTATCAGTGAAGAATATATGCCAGCAGTATCGCAAATTCTGCCCGCTTTAAGTCAGTTTTGGTATAGCACGCATCATTTATCCAGCCCCGTCCTAATGCATACATCAAACAAGATAGACAGAGGAAAGAAATAAACGTATTGGGATATGTAGAAGCGACGCCTTCATCTTCTTGCAAGGACATAGAGGCAGCAACTAGTGTATCCAAGGCTAATGCTCAAAGAATTTTGCATAAATATAAGTATCACACTCCGCATAGTTCAACAAAACCATACTGATGAATCTTTTGACAGACTCGTTATCTGATCCGATGAATCTTATTTTTCAAGTGTGCGAATTTTTAATCACTATAATACACGAAATTGGTTCACAAAAAAATCACCACAGCGCGTCGGTATGGATAAATCCTTGAGGAAGTTATTCCAGAACTGATGGAAATTGTTCCATTGGCCCTTTATAATGTCATTTATCTTCAACAAGACTGTGTCCCCAACCCCAACTCTGTGCTTTTAAGGTCATTTTTAGACGATTGATTGGTACCTACGGACGGACCTGTAAGATCTTCGGATCTTTCAGTTTTGGATTTTTTCTTATGGAGTTTAATACAAAATAAAATCTATAAAACACGATATCCGTCTGTAAAGGTGCTTCGTGTGGCAATTTGAAAACAACCTTTAAAAACTGCTTTTTCAAAATTCTGATTCTGTTTTTAACTTAAGTTTTAGTAATTATTGTTGTGTTTTGAGTTAAATTGAGTACTTTTATCATAATTAAGGTAAAATGTAATAAATAATTAAAAGATTAGAATTAAAACGGATATTTTGAATTAAGCTTGAAATATTACATCTCTAGTATAATGTATAGTACATGTATACTTACTAATTGGACACATAAGAACATTTTAGAAAATCTTAAGCTGAGCTTGTTTTTGAAAACAATTGTATACAATTGTAGAAAGCCCGCAATAATATACAGGGTGTTCCATGAAAAAAAAAATAAAAATTGCTTCATAACTAAAAAACGGAAGGTTCTAGAAAAAACTTACTACGCCACTGGAATCTACCGAAAAAATTGTATAAGAATACGTTTTAACTTCTGCGATAAGTTTAAAGTGATGCTTTTCGATTCCACCCTGTACCTCAAAACCCAAAAGGGGTATGAAAATACTGCTGGCGCCGTCTTTAATTTTACGAAAAAGTAGCATACCGTTGCGAAAAAACAACCCTTTATCTTTAAAAATAAGGGATATATCCCGCAAAAGTGATGAAAATGGTATACCCTGTACATTTCCCGAACCACCTTATCGCAAATGTCTCGAAATGCAAACACCGCGTTTAGCCCGAATGTACATTTTCCTAAACATCTCACTGTAAATGTCCCGAAACGCAAAGACCGTATTTGGCCCGAACGTCCTTATCCCGAAAACTTCTTCTGACCTTAATGCTAAATGGAATTTACCGTACACGTCCGGACAGTGACTTATAGAACCAGTGAGCAGAGTGAAAAGTGAAAGTATTTTTTTTAAGGTCTTTACCAATCATTTTGAAACAGGTAAAAATAAATGGTCGTGGTGGTGGAATGATCTACAATTCTTCAAACGGTATGAACCGGAGAAAAAAAATTAACGCAAACAAACCCAAACAGGATTGAAGATCACTCCACTACTGGGCTCTATGACAATTTATTTTTGCCTCTTTCAAAATAATCGATAAAATACTTAAAACGACGCATTACTGCTTCTGTAAGGCACTGTACGATAATTGCATTCGGGTTAAATACGATATTTGCGTTCAAGTATTTGGGAAGATATACATTCGGTTAAATACAGTATTAGCGATTCGAGATATTTACGGTCAGGTGTCTCGGGAAATGTACGATCGGACTAAATATGGTATTATAGCGTTTCGAGATGATTTTTACATACATGCGGGACAAATACTGAAAAAGTCGCATCTTCGAAATCGCTCCGAAAGGACCGGCGTATGTACTGTCGGACTATGTGTATTTGGGCCTATTACTATTGTATGGTTCAGTGTCGGGACACGTACACATTGCCGATTGCTTGTCGTCAGTCGGTGGAGTCCCGCAGACTTTATATTTACGTTAAGATACAAAGGGCACGTGAAAAGTTGTGTAAAACTGCATAGTCCATATAGGAGAAGTGTTCGCAGCATGAGGGTAAAGTGTACACAATAATTTCGGCGGCTGCTCTTTGGCTCACTCCTTATTGGCCTATAAAAATTCTTAGCCTCGTATATTTGCGCTTAGTCGCCAGCTGCGTCTCAGGATTTTTTCTCTGATAATTATGATGCATTTTTCTGAAAAACGAAAAATATGTGGTTAATTGCAGGCAAAAGTGAAAGTATTCGTATTCATACAATTACCGAGCGTACAACATATATTCTGCAAGTAGAATGCTGCCTTATACTTTTCCACTCTAGCATTGTTTATGCATTAAAGACAATGACATGCGTAATGCGTATACTTATCCTTTGTATACATTTATTCCAGACGACTCTACATTCTTCCACTGGAGATATACGTAATGCGTATATTGCCGCTACCTATTATATTCACCGATATTTATATTAACACCTCTTAATCCCCAAATCAGGAGCCGCCATTGCGTATTGATATCACAAATAGTATGACCATTGATATCATATAAAGTTAAAGAGTTTATTATTCAATATGTAGACACAAAAGTTGCCTACAAGTAATATAGATGCATATCCTGCGACTTTCAAAACTCTTCAGTTTATACTTAAGACGCGTAATACGGAGTGTGATTTTAAAAAATGGAACCTTTTCGTTGTTTAAGCTAGCTTCAGACGGAAATATAAATATCATTTAAAACCTACTCTTTTCAAAATAAACCCATCGTATGACGCAAAAATTAAATACTATGTACACATTAATAATTGCTAGGGGTGGCTTAGGATTTTAGACATTATACTGTCCAATTCTATATAACATGTACAAATATTTCTCACCCATATCTAGCTTTGAAACTTGGTTCATTTATACCTAAAATGTCAGTAGATAAATAAAAATATTGAGTCTAATTAATATTATACCTAACAATGTTGTTACTGTTCTTTTATTTATACATTATTATATTAGTCTCATAGGTATTTTGTTACTCAATTACTGTTAAATATTACTATAAGGAATATTAAATTTGAAATTTGCGTCTATTGATAGAAATATTTCAGATATAATTAAAATCACACATTTTAAGTAATTTTTGTGAATATTCACGCAATATATTGTTTCGAATATTTATTTATTCCGTATTTTCTGTTGTATTATTTGATAATTGTAATAATATTGTACAACAAATTTCATCTTAACGACATTTTATTCTTTTAATTTATTTTGTTAGTAGGTATTTTCAACAGGAATCAGAAACAAATGTCTAAATTATATAACAAAATTATGACTAAAGAACATTTCATTCCGTTTAGCGTAACTATTTTTTGTAAGACTTTGTAATTTTCTGTCAATAATAAGTATTTTAATAGATTTTATTCAATCATTTCTTTTATATTCCTATTCCAATAAGTGTATATATACACATTCTTGGACTGTTTTTAAGTCAAAAAGTTGATATAAACGTATATTATGCAGGGTGCTAGTGTTTTTTTTTGTTGGTTTTAACAAAAAATCTCGACAACACTTGAGTTATTAAACTAAATTTGGGTTAGGAAACACACTTTTTCGCTTTTTTTTTAATTAACTATTGGCGTAGGTCCAATACGATTTTAACAAAAAAAAATGTAGGCCTTTAATGTACTTTTCCAAAAAAAGGAAATAAGTGACAAAGTTGGATTTTCATGTCAATTCCTGAACTTTGTTGCCATAGTCATTTTTATGAAAATGTGATCTTCGGGGGGATGGTGTGCATTTATTATTTTTATTAATGATTACTTTGAAACGGTAAGTTATATGACAATAATAAAAGAAGACTTTTTTGTTTGAAATTAATTGGTAATTAATAATAAACTAATAGTTTTTATTTTATTATTAATTACTAATTAATTTCAAACAAGTTCATTTATTTTTGCCCTATAACGTACCGTTTGAAAGTAATCTTTAATAAATATTATAATTGCACATCATCTTCCCGAAGACCACATTTTCATAAAAATGACTATGGCAACAAAATCTAACCACGTCACTTATTTCCTCTTTTTTTCTTTTTTTTTTGGAAAAGTACATTATTTGTATGTAATAAATTGGTAAACTATTTTAATTTCGAGATGACAGACGTGCATTTTGGTTATGGTCTTGCAAATGGAAGTTGAGGAGGCTGCCCTACAAGTTTCAGATTGCTTCAAAGTAGTACATTTTGGTACATATTGTACACCGGGTTAATAGGAACAGTGCATAATATTCAGAAGTGAAATTGGGAGCCGTTTTAATTATGACGGCCTACAAAGTTTGTTCAATAGCAATAAATAAAAAGCTACCTGAGGTGTCCAGCCAAGATCATTGTATTTATTTTTATCATGCGAGGTACATCAGCCTTTGAGCTGAGCAGCTAATTTTTTGTGAGATGACAGTAACATAGTATGGAAATGCCCGGTTTGTATAGGTATCATACCTGTATATCTAATAATGCCAAGCAATTCTTTAACTAGCCCAACTACTTCAATATTCCCGGATGGCGCAGTACAAAGTGAGATCTTGCAGTTTATGAGTTATAAAGCAGGATCCCAGTTAATAACAAGCCAGTTTTGTCAGGTACTTTTTAGTCAACATTTATATGTATTATAGCAGTAATAGCTAGCACGTGTAGATCGGTAGAATTAAATTATACAATGTACTACTATTGTTGGTGGGATACATACTTAAGTAAAGTACTCGTTACATTCGCATGATATAAAATTGTTTATAGTTATAAGTCTAATAATATTACAGTTACTCCTACTTTGGACGTTATACGGATACTTTTTAAATTAGAGTATGTCGCATTTAATACTATCAATATTATTCAAACGACTTAACTGAATTTCTATGTATAATTGGTAGTGCTTGCCTTACTGATTTTAATCTGTAATATCTAGAGAACATTGCTGCATGAATTTATTATGTTGTCTGCATAGTACTGTAAAGCTGACAAGGGTACATGCCATAAACAGAATAAGATAAGAGAGGACGCCAATCTCTAGTTAATCTGTAGTTCAGTATAATGTAAATTGCACAATGTCTGACAAACATATGAATTCTCTACCACAATATAGAACATCCATAACCAGACTTCCCGTAATTGTTATCATTTCAATCAAGAATCCACATCGTACCATAGAATTATAAGACCTTGCAACGATTCTAATAGCAGCTTATCGAATATTGGTAGTGCAGAATCCTTTTTACATTCCAAATGTGTTCCAATTTCCAACCATGATGATGATTCAGTACCACACAATCATCTGATTGCTTTGCATTTTGCCTATTCAGAATGTGATAATACACAGACACGCCAGTGATAAATCAAGATTTAAGAGAGTATGTAGGCAAGTGTTAATATTTCTCTAAGCCATGCTTCCAAACCATTACAAGTTTTAAATTTCCATAAGATGAATGTATGCTCGTACACTATCTAGTTAAAAACCCCAGAAGTGTGTTCTCGGAACTGTTGATCTGGGCGAATATAGTTATGACATTTAAGTGACTTGAATACAGTTACAAAATATACCAATATTATTTCATTTATTAAGATTAATATCGATGTTGACGGCGTTCCATTAACTAAGAACTCGGACAGTTAATTTTGAACCATTTTAGGCCGGTTTGTTAACAATACTTTTTCATACTTATAGAACACCATTCGATAGTGGACTATGACATGGTTATGACACCAAATTCGAAGAACTTCTTGACATTCAAAGGGAAAAACAAAGCCTTGTAAGAAAATACACATACCGGGCCAAATCGCATAAATATAAAATGTTTAATACAATTAAATCTATAACATGAAATCAGTTACTATTAATTTAGTGCGTACGTTATCTAGAGATGTTTCACTTAAGTGAAATTAGTATAACTTAATACATTCAGATGAAAATATACCAATGAATACGATATTTGCATAATATTGGAGGCAATTGCAAGGATTAAGTCGTTAGAATTGCAAAAGCACTACTGAGTAATTCTCTGGCAGAGGTCTGTATCTGTGCCTGGCTGGGGAGAAAGAATAACTACACTCGTAAGTTGTATACAATGAATTTGATATTTGGTAAGTTTCTTTCTCGGTGTATTAAAGTTTGTTAAATAAGGCAATTTTAGATAAGGTAATTTGTATATAAAAGGGGTGAACGCTTAGCAATGAATTTGCATATATGCTTCCATTTGCAAGAATTACAAAAAAGTTTGTTTAAGCTAACCATAAAAAGTTAAACTTATTTTTTTAGTACCTATATCTGTTTGTATACATTATATGTAGTATTATAAAACAGTTCTAAACATACAAAAAGACCTAGCTTTTATGCTATTACTTCGCGTATGTCTACTTTAAAGTTGGTGATTTCAGTACTAGCTCCTCGTTATGCACCGACTTTTATTTAGAACGTCTCTAATAAACAGGGTTTGGCTGAACTCCAAGTGACGTTAAAATCAAACAAAGCGACTTAGTGATGAAAGAAGTTGCTTCAACACACTAATAGGCTTTGAGGCCTCTCTGGTGAAATATCTGAGTGTGACAAAAGTCTCGAACTCGAGTCAAGCAGCCATCAAGGAAGCAACACTTGAAAATGCCAACTGGGATGTTGGCGAAACGTCGTGAGACTACCAATTCTACTAACGAACGGATTGAAACCCGGAATAACACTTTTGTTC
>MU193532.1:0-22937 GCA_016904865.1 Pissodes strobi
CAAACACCGCAGGACCTGACTTATCAATCACAGGACAATCACTGACTCTGGCCTTGTTCATAAGCTTGACCCAAAATTGACTAAAGATCTTGATAGGCTTAAACATCAAAGAAAAGTGGCGGACCTATCTCTTTAGTATCGATGCTACTACGCAAGGTGTTCGAAGAAGCTGGCACTTATGATTCCGCCAAGAGTTGCGCCAAACAGAAACACCCGTCAGACACAAGCTGCTCATCTACATACGATTCAGTCGCGAACACCGGAGGTTGCTGTTCTCTGTTCTTATCTGGAGGACTGCCTCACTCTGGAATGGACTTCAAGTAAGGTCTTTCTCGAAAACTATAACCTACAGCGCTTCAAGTCCAACGTCTACCTTTCTTCTCCGCACACGCACCGTTTGTTGAGTGGTATAGGATTTTCCTTTTGTGTGTGTGCCGAACATAAAAATTTGAAATTTCTCGCTAATTTAAATGTAATGAATGGCCTATATTTTTTATTCTTTGTTCACTATTTATGGAGGGTGGTTTATTCAGTGACCTACACGCTCCCCTGATTTGACCTCCATTGATCCTTATTAACAATGTTTTAGACGGCATCATCACTAACTGGAAGTTAATGGCCAATATTTTTAGCATCTAGTTTGACAGATTTAAAGGTAATTTTAGTATTTTCCGCATTATGATATTTGTATTTCTCTTTCCTAGTTTTGACAGTGAATTAATTTACATGATTTTTAAAATATCATGATGTTTCCTATTTTTGAGAAATCTTGCAACACGCACGCATAGAGTATTGAATTAGCTTTCTCAAAAAGATAACAATCTTGCTGTTCTAGTAATTCAGCTGATCCATTAATTATCTGAATTTTTACCAGCAATATAAGTAGGTACGTACCTAGATTCTACTGTAAATACTTGTTCTAAATTTAGGCTAAAAAATGACCCATTGACCGTCAATATTATTTTGTCACTGTTAAATGGAAAAATTGTTTACGCTTTACTTATACAGTTGTATTCATTGAGCGCACCTTAAGAAAACATTAACACATTTTGCAGAAAACCAATCAAGTGTCATAAAAAACACATTAGAAAGTTCAAGTGTTAACCGTATTGAATCGTAAGCAACCGTGCGTGAAATAGAAAACGCTGCATCTCTACATTCTGCAACTAGATATCTATAATAGCTCATCAGCGTTGAACTAATTTCAAACTGTTCCGGATGTTATAATTGGGTTCGAATTTAGATCATTTCCTTGGATGACTTTTAGTATCAGTATTTAATTGGCGATAGTGAGACATATATACTTGGAAATATAAATTAAATTTAGCTGCACTCGCATTAAATAATGGCTCAAGCATTTCACCGATGATAATCATTTCTACCTACCACTAGCAGTTCTATAGTCAAAAAGAAAACGTTGAAACACTTGAAACATGCCAATTTAGTTGTCTAGCTTCTTTTAAAAAACACAAATGCTCAGAATAAAGATGTATATTCCTGCAAAATGAACAATTCAATAAAATATTTCAATGAAGTAAACAAGATATAAGGTATGCATAAATAAATAAATAAATACATGTATGTTAATATAACCCGGTTCATTATACTTAGTAATTTTAAAATGTTATACTCTGACATTGTCAAATAAAAACCATACTGACTGACAGGTAATTGTGGTTCTGGATAGTCATGTAGACCTACCACAAAGAAACTCTCCGATGACACATGAAGCATACATATATTATTTGTTTATTTATCAACGGGCCTAACCCAATTTTAGTACAAAAAAAAAACATAATTAAAATCACATAAAACATCACAATAAAATTAAAATTAAAGTCAACAATATTATATACTATATCAACACAATGTAAGGAACAGTATCACAATGTAACTTACTATGTAAAATAAAAATTAGAAAGTTTAAAATTTATGAACATTTAGAATTATTCCAAAATACAAATGCAATAGCAATAAGTTATAAAAATAAAAGCAAGTTAAATTAAATTAAAAATGGCAGTCCAACAAAACTACTGGCTAATCATATAATGCTGCAATAGGTTGACAAAACCACTGTATGACACGTTAAAAAAGTCAAAATCGTCAGGAAGAGAGTTGGCAGTGCAAGCCGTTCTACACAAGAACGGACTGGAGCCAATATTAGTCCTCTTGAATGGCTGATGGTAAACAAGGATCTGAAACGAGTATTTCTTGCAGGAATTGAGAGACCAATCGAAGAGGTTAAGAAAGGACAGTCAACCATGCAATTAACTAGTTTATAGAAAATTTTAATATCTGTAATTTATCTTCGAGTGGACAGTGAAGGGAGGGCAAACCTTGTCTGAATCAATTGATAATCATAGTGATAGTCATCTATAGGGGGAATACCAGCTTTAAATGCCAAATATTTCAAGAACCGTCTCTGAACTTGCTCTATTCTGTGAATGTAGCAAGTGTAACAAGGATTCCATACAGATGAGCCGTATTCCAGAATTGGCCTGACAAGGCTACAATATAATATTCGTAGGGAAGATGTGTTGTTAAAATCTTTTGTTTGTCTTTTCAGAAAACCGAGCATAGATAAAGCCCTGGATACAATTAAATCAACATGCTGAGAGAAAGATAGAGATGAATCTATGATGACACCAAGATCACGGATCTCTGAAACTCGGGACAGGACAGAGTTGCTGATTCTATAGTCATAACCGATTGTATTTCGCCTACGGGAGAAGCTGATGTGGTAACACTTTGATGCATTAAGGGCCAATGCATTGTCCCTGCACCAAGACTCCAAATCAGAGAGGTCAGACTGTAATGTCACGCAGTCATACACAGATGAAACGGGAATGTAGAACTTCAGATCATCTGCAAAAAATAAAAACTTGGAGAACTTAAAACAGTGGGCAATGTCATTAATAAATATGATGATTAACAGTGGTCCCAAATGGGATCCCTGAGGAACACCTGAGACATTCTTAATTTGCCTCGACTTAAATCCGTTCATTCTTACAACCTAGGTTCTGCCAGAAAGATAACTAGAAAACCAGTCAAGCATTAGCCCCTGGACCCCAACCATTCTCAGCTTCCCGAGCAGAGCAGGATGATTAATTCTGTCGAATGCCTTGGAAAAGTCAGTACAGATGGCATGAACCTCCCCACCCCCGTCCAAAATACTCGACAAGTACTCGACATAGGTAAGTAGATTAAGATCAGTAGATCTATTACGTACAAATCCAAGTTGCTTACCACCCAGCATTGCACTCAAATGAGCAGTAATAATTTTCTCAAAAAGCTTAGGAACGGTACTTTGAGTGCATATAGGCCTGTAATTAGATACTTCAGCGTTATTACCTGATTTATGAATTTGAGTGATGTAGCCCATTTTCCAGGGGTCAGGGAATATACCCGCAGCAAGGGACCGGTTAAAAATCATGTGTAATGGTCGAGAAAGTACAAAGCTGCAGAAATTTAAAACAATCGGGGGAATACCATCTGGACCGGGACCCTTGCTTATGTTCAACATAGAGAACTCCTCGTAGATAAGGCAAATAGGAATGGAATGGTTAGAAATATTTATATGACTTAAGGATGGAGCTTCATCCAGTAAATTACACGGACTGACAGCATAAACATATTCAGAGTATTCTGCAAAAAGGTCAGGCAATTCTGATCCCAGTTGGCAATGTTTATCCCGAAGGAACATAGCCAAAGAAAGTTCATTAGATTTGCGCTTGGAATCAATGAAAGACCAAAATTTGTGCATTGATTATCAATATCAATCAGAGACCATTCGCACTGCATCACATAATCCAGATGGAAATACGACGAACCATATTTCTCCGAGTCCTTGGTCTACAAATTCTAATTAAAAACCTACAAACAACCATGTGAAACCATCTTTAATTTTTACAGTCACCTGCAGAGTAAAAGTTCAAAACCAAAAACTACAGTAGAGTTCTGGATTTACACCTGCCGCTTCTTCATAGGGCTAGCTCGTAGTGCTATCTGGGTGGTCATCATTTCTGAATCTAAAGCTGATCTGCTGCGGTCCTACGTCAAAATGGTATGACATGATTGTACCTCAGCTGTGTAAACATAGCGCACACATATGCAACATAAGAAAAGTTCGACAAAACACAAATCTGCTGTTAGGGAACTGCGTTCTATTACCAAAGGATTTAAAGTCTGTAGCACTATAAAATGGTTTCCAACAAAGAAAATGCTGTAAAATAATCACTGTTACATGTAAAATAAATCCTTCCCAACATTCCTACTAATTGAAGCACAACCATCTTCACTGGAGATAGGGCATTATCGAAGGGCAATCGAATTTGAAAGTTTTGAATTTGCTTGCCTCTCTTACATAGGCAAGATGTTGATGTAGGCAACAAAAAACCAAGACAATTTCTAATCATAGAAATTGATGTGGAATTTGACAGTGCAAAATATCTTATACCAATATGCCTTACTTTAGAAAAATGCTGTCTAATCTTTGACCAAACATCACCGTAGCTTTCTGTAAAAATAATATTTCACGACGTCAGTGAATCTAGGCCTAAATTCAATGTGGGACAGGGGCGAAGAGGGAAGGGAAACAGTCAGAAGGCAACAGTTTTTTGGCATGTTGTCAGATGCATATGCTTTTCCAAGAAACTACCGATTAAATATTATATAAATGTCCTACAAAATTAAAATATTTTAAAGATCCGATGATCTGAACTGAAATAACTTATTTAAATTCGTTCGCACATTACTTATAATAAATCCACGATTTATCTTTAATAAATACTTACGGTACGGTATATTATTACTTACCCGTACAAAGCTAGCTTTATTCTAGACAATATCTTAAATTTAAGATCTTTAAGATTGTGTTTTTTATTAATATTTCACAATATTTCGTAAAAGTCGCTCCTAATTTATTTCTCAGCAAAAATTTATTCTTCCAGAACCGGCAGCACTGCACACTACGCCTTTATTAATCTATGGGTAAGGTTAACAGGTAATAATTGGCAAATTCGTTTGCGATGTAAACGGATCCGTGTTGAATTATCGCGATAATTATAGTTTATTTTTTTGTTTTCATTCATTAAAGATTTGGAAATGTGAATACAAATTTCGCAGCCACCTTGGTAGCAATATTTTAAAATACATCTTATTCTTAAAAAATATTCAGGCACATTAGATCTTGAATAGTTAAGTTATTAGGGCAAACACAGAAGAATATTTAATTAATAAAAAGAGTAGATATTCTTAAAAATTTGAGAATTATATTAAATACATGGTCAGCCATAAAGACGACTTATCACGAAAACTGTCCTCTCAAGACTAAAAAGGATAGCAGAGGAACTACTTCGTGGAATAACTCCCTTGACAAACCAAGTAAGGAGGTTCGTAAACTCTTAAATCGAGCTAAAGAGACCGGCGTATGGGATCAATACAGAACTGCTCTAACAAACTACAACAAAGCCATCAGAGACGCAAAAAGGAATTCATGGGAAACCTTTTGCCAGAGCATAACAGATACAACTGTCAGTGCTACGATCCGTAGAATTTTCTCCAGAGAACCCGTTTAGGAGTTAGGATCGCTAAAACGACCTGACGGATCCTTTATGGAATATGGCATAGAAACGTTAGAGCTTCTGGCTAAGACTCATTTCCCAGGATGTCGGATTTTGCATAATGATGAGTAGGAGTCTTTTTGGGACCGATCAGATCGGCCAAAAATGGCCACTGAACTGTCCCCGAGAACATCATTAATGCATTAACAATTAAAAGTACTCTTCTATCGTTTCAGCGTTTTAAGTCACCTGGTGAGGACGGGAGATATTAACACCATTCTTAATTTAAATTGTTAGGGCCAGACTAATGAGTAATTATATACCTAGCAGCTGGACTAAAATCAGAGTGGTGTACATCCCGAAGATGGGACGTAGGGAACCTAACTCATGGAGACCAATAAGTCTGCCTTCAAATGCACGCAAAATATAGTGGACGTACACATTAGAACGGGTGCACTTGATGAGTATCCATTAAAGGCTCATCAATATGCGTATCAGACCGGCGAATCTACAGAATGAGCACTAAACAGCCTTCTCGGGAACATAACGCAATCGTTAAAGGACAAGAGTATCGCGGTGAGTGTGTTCTTATACATTGAAGGAGTGTTCAATAGTGTATTGCCAAACTCCTTATACACAGCATTAGTTGAAAGAGGGATTGTGCCACAGATAAGGAACTGGATCAGGACTATGTTAAATTGCAGAGTAGCCACAATAACCCTACAGAGGGAGGGTTACAGATTCAGGGCTGTTAGGGGATGTCCGCAGGGTGGGGCTTTGTCGCTTCTTTTGTGGTATCTCCTGATGGATGGTCTGCTAGCGGACCTCTCGCTGTGCGATGTGGAGGTGCAGGCATACGCGGATGATCTAGTACAACTTATAAGAAGCAACTCGCAATAACTATATCAGAGGATCTTCAAGAGGTGCTAACCTTGGTCTATTACTGGTGTGACAGGAAACAACTATATGTGAACACGCGCAAAATAGTTATAGTACCGTTGACAAGGAACGAAAGGCTGGAAAACCTAAGACCACCTTCACTCAAAGGAGAAACTACCGCCATTCGCGAATACAGTGGAAGTGTCTGGGAATTACCCTATAGATAAAACACCTAACTGAAATGCGCATGTCGATAAAATTGTCGCACAAGTGAAACTGTCATTAAGGACCTGCAGACGCATTTGTGACAAAACATAGAGCATACATCCCAAACAAATGATCTGACTATTTATTGCAATCATAAGACCAATGATAACATATGGAACAGTAGCTTGGTACTCTAAGAACTTACAGAGCTCCGCGAGAATCAAATTGCCGCCTTCGGTACTACACTCAGGGCAGCGCTTGATTGTCTTCTAAATCTGCCTACCAATTAGTACTGGGGAGTGAGGCCAGATGGGCTACGTATAGATTAACAGTAAGCGGGACAGTGTGTTGGGTCTACCATCAGATGTTATGCTTACCAAAACTAACTATTACCATGCCTATGACGTCCTCCTACCAGAGAGGAACGAATGGGCAAACAATTTGGAACATCTAAAGGACAACAGAGAATCGTTGGTTCTCTGACGGCTCCAAGACAAATGATGGTACAGGAGCCGCTGCATGGAATAAAAATGGTAAGGTTGATCTTAAATGTTCCCTAGGCTAACATGCAACAATTTTCAGGCTGAAGTTCAAGCCATTGGTATGACTGCATAGGGGCTCATCGATAGAAACTGAAAATACAAATCAATCAAAATATTATTGGGAAGTCAAGCTGCTTTGAAAGCTCTTGAATCTAGCAGTTGTCCTTCCAAAGTAGTATGGAACTGCCAGGAACTACTCACCAAGTAACCAAGTTACACTGATATGGGTACCTGAACATACAGGATATGAAGGCAATGAAAGAGCTGATGCTCTTACGAAGCAGGCGGCCGCAACGGTCTTCATAGGACCAGAACCAGTACTGGAAATAGCTTACAAAAAGCTAAAGAAGCCCTTTCAGGTGGATACAATAGCAATTTGTAGACAAATGGAGAGAGTTACCGGACCTAACTCATTTAAAAATGACATTGAATCTGCCATCAGGAGTAAGAACTAGACAACTTCTTCAACTTGGCCGACAGCAGGTGTAGGCAGTAGTTAGGATGTGCAATGGTGATTGTCGACTAAGAAGCCATATAAACAAACTAGGGCTTTCCGAATAAACGGAATGCCGCTTGTGCTTGGAGGGCGAAGAAACAATGAAGCATGTTTTGTGCCACTATCCAGCAATGGAAAGAACTAGACAAACAGTAATTGGAAATTCTCAAATTAGACTTGTAGATTTGAAAACTATCCACCCCAGAAAGCTAATCGACTTCATAAAAAGAATCGAGCCTCTGGCCTAGTGGAAACCACAGATGTGGGCCACAATTTATATACCAAGGGTTGCAGATGGGGCCCATCTGCGCCATGTATGGTAGGTCTAAATTTAATGTTTTTATTGAGACAACGTTCTGTAAAAAACATTATTACGATATCCTATTCCAAAAATCCATGTCCATGGATTCTGATTGTTAACCTACAACCGATGACGTCACAGACGAGGGCGTAGGCTTTCTGTTACAAGAGGTATTGCTTCATGTTCAATGCATTTTATTTTTTTTTTCTTTAGCCTAACTTGCTTTATCATTGTAAAATGGCTAAATATCTGAATGTAAGATGGCTAAATGCTAGACATTTTGAAGTAATTAGGCATTTTTAGTTAAAATAAATGATGTTTGCATTGGATATAGTAAATTTACTCTGTTTGCGGATGATTCAACTATACTTCGGACAGGCAAAAAATTGAATGAACTTGAGTCAAATGTTAAAGATGATCTGGTCATGGTAAAAAAATGGACAGATGCCAACCTTTTATCTCAACATCAAAAAAACAATCATTCTTACTTCTAAATCAATATCAAATCAAATGGTGTCCTTTAAATTATATTTGCCCAATGGGATTTATTCTTGAATTTAATGGTTATTCCGACTGTAGCCGTTTTGTAATTTTAGTAAATTTTGTCCCAAATGGTTAAACAGTTAATAAATCGTTTATTTATTTTAAAACTAAGAATCTATTTGCTATTTGCATTTTGTTAAATTGTCTGACTGATGTCTAAATAAAACGTTTTCGATGGTAATTGAAACAAATATACTAAAAAAAGTTGCAGACAAGCCCAGTAAACCAAGGTCGAGTCTTTAACAAATGAAAAAAATTAGATGGTTAACAATGACTGCCACTCCCTCGTGCAAATCACTATAAATTATTTTTATTTAATTTCCTTTCGGTAAACTTATATAAGTTGCAGATAATGCACGTTTCATGTATTAGATAATGATTTAACGGAGGATAAAAATTTTATCAGAATCTATCGCAGATGCAAATAATTAATAAACAGCATATTAGTATTGCCTTTATACTACGTTACTCTAGCAAACTGGCCTTTAATGTAGAAATTAGTCTCAGTCAGCCTATTGACTTCGCAGCCGATTCGACTGACTATTCAGCTATCAAAGGCACACGAGGAACTTTTTGCATAAGTTTACAGTTCTTCAGTTTTACTCTTTCATTGTCAGAATCCCTGCAAGAAAAATTGGGTGATCCTACACCTGCCTTAAGCCGCAATGATTTTGTACTAAACACTCAGTACTTATAACTTCAGTTGAAGAATCGCCGAAAAATTTAAATTATTCTTCAACGTTTTTTTCTCATTATCACGAAGTATCTTTGGGGTAGGCCTGAGAGATCTAAGCCCTACTCTTAGCAACAGCATTTCAGATGACATTTGAGCTTAATTTCGTGTGTAACCTTGGTTATTTTACAATTAGAACGTGAGCAAAACCTAAGTTGAAAAAATTTTCAGTTATACATTTCACCTTTTGATTTATTAACCGACACCTTTCCAAACCTAAAAGCAAATTAATAAATGTGAAAATAATTCCATAGTGGCACGTCCGACACACCGTAATAATTTTAACAAAGGCCAGTCTGGTCTTTGCCCCCGGCTTTGCCCTTCAAGGGTGTGGATGGTTTATGTCTCGCTCGGAAACACCACCTGTTACCCTTATAAAAATTGATTTTCTCCTCGGTCCAATGGGCTATTAAGTTTATTATAGTCTATGGCATAGCAGGCGAGAAAAAATATTTAATTTTGGTTTTATGTTCGACTTTTATAAAGATTCATTTAAAATTGTTTAGGAATATCCCCCTATGGAACCACAATTGCATAATGTAGTAACCACAAGCACACAGTTGGTCGATGTAGCTCCAAATGCAGGCAGTTAAATTTAATATTGTTTACTGGACCTATTTTCTGTTTATCATATCGACAAGATCTCCTTTGAGAAAGTATCAGGTAAAAAAATCCCCCATCTCGGAACAGTTAAATTCGATGACTGCAATTTTTGGGGATGAATTAGGAATAAATTAGGATTAAGATGTCGCTCGATAAATTACCGGAAATTAGTTTTTCTTTAAAAATTTTTGAGTTTATTAAAATTTCGCTATAGTAATTTTATGAAGGTGATAGGCATCTAAAATGTTAATATTACTCATTTAACTCTCTCATTACGTTGCTACTGTATATTTTTCTTTATTGTTATTAACCGATTTTGTTTGTGGTAATAATTTCGACTTTCTGCCCATGAAAATAAAGTGTTTAATTAGTTTGTTTTGGAGGTTTGGAAAAGGGTGACAAAAATTAGATTCTAGGGACCTAGTGCTAAAGAAGTTGGCTTAGCATTAAGATTAGATTAGATTATGGGATGCTCCATAATAGGCATCAGTATATAATGGGGAAACGCTCTCTATTCAAATTCAAACTGGCACATAGTAATATGGTTAAAAAAGAAGTTAGAAGATGCTGTTTGTGAAGGAAATTTTATATTTTCAAAGATCCATTTTATAAATACACCACAGAGGAATATTGAATTAATAGCATATTATGTACCAAATTATCATATATTGAGTCATTGAGTGTGATTGGTAAGGGATCCCCCATAATTAATTGGCGCTTTTTGTTAAAATAAATCCTGAAATGACTCTGATATGCCCAGTTATTTTAAGGAACTAATTAATGTTATATGCTTACCTTCCATAAGTTCAGACGGGTTTCTATATCTACTTGTAAAGAAGAAGTCAATAATTTTTTTTTAATTTGACGTGGACTCTCCAGCAGAGTCTAGCATCAAGTGTTATACCCAGACATTTTGCTGAACGAGCATAGAGAAGCTGAACATAATTTATTCTAACATAAATATTCATTCTGTTTAACTGTAAACTTGACTAATCTGGACCTGATCCTGCTTGATGCGCCATTTTTTAGTTCAATTCAGTCCAGTTAATAGACCTTTGAAGCTTTATAGCAGTTTCTTCATAGTCTCCTTCTGCAGTCACAACTTCAGTATCCTCTCACCATAATTCTATTAATACGTTCTACTATACGTTTTTGATAAATATGATTTTAAAAGTACGAAGAATTGTCATGGCAGAAGCTTATTCAGCTTGGGGAATAAACCTTCATGCCATTTTTTTTTTATCGAAAACCTGTGCCGCATCCAAGAAGACGGCGGAACAGAGTTTTTTCTTTCAATGACTGACCCTGTGAGCTTAATCGTCGAACGATTGTCTTTCGCTGAAACCAAACTAATGGAAGGAAACCAAATCTGTAACTTCTACTATGGGCTCCAAGCTCTCGAAGTGAAATTTTGCATATAGTTTCGAAATGACAGGTAGCAAAGAGATTGGCAAACATCAAGAGACTTCATGGAGTAGCCTTTCTGGTCATAATGAGCTCTACAACTTTCCATATATCAGGTACATTAGTCAGTCTAAAAGAGACATTTTAATATCGGTGAGTTTTACAATAACTTTCCTCGGAAGCTGCCTCAAAACTTCTCCACTAATAAAGTTAAAGCCTAGGGCTTGATTTTATTACCATTTCATCAAAAGCTTCTCTTCGGGAAGTAGATCCAGAGACAACATTTTCTGATTTTGGTTCATTTCAGCCTTGTATGTCTTCTAAAACATTTGACTGAAGAGTCATTCTTAATGTCCTGCGGATCTGAATGCCTTTTGAGTATTGTTTTGAGTTGACATTGCACCTTTGACAACTTAACTAAGTACACTAGAATTGACATGTAAAAAGCCGCAAAATTCTTTACTAACAGTGTCACTGGACCAATTAACAGGACTTGGCCCTTTAGGCCTTCGTACTAGATTCATCTTTTCCAGGAGGTGTATAGCTTCGATCTTCACAAGAATAAAGGCTTTTCTATGCTTTTATTCTTGGCTAATAGCAAATTTTGTGAAGATCTATTTAACAGTATCCAATTGAAGGTACCGATTAACATCTCTGTTTTGGCAGTACCAAGGTGTAAGGCTCCTTAACACTTAAATTTGAACGTGGGGAATGTTACTTACTGAGCCCCAGTGCTAGATACCATACATTCAGACGAGTTTTCGACAACTTGGAGCTCCGTCCTAGAGATCAATACATTTTTTGAATTAAATACCAAGCTCTTTACGTTCTTTTCTGGCATGGACTCTCTAGCAGAGCATTAAGTGTCAGACCTAGATTTTTTTGCTGAGCTAGCGTAAGACAGACCTTGTTGGGAAGTAGGTTTAAAGACAGCATCTTCTTGTTCTGGCGCATTTCAGTCTTATGGGTCTTCTAAATGAACTATCATATCTAAATATTGTGCGGATCGAGTTGCCATTGCCCTTGAGCATATCTTTCTCAAAAGGTTATGCCACATCCAGGAGGACGGCGGAACAAAATTCGTTTTCTTCCAACGACTTTTCAATCCTGTCTGCGATCATGTGAACTTGATCGATTAATTTTTCTTAGAAACCAAACTGATGTGAAAGTTTTTCTACCATGGGCTTTAATCTCTTGAGGAGCTATTTTTCATGCGATTTTCGCATGAGCAAGTAAGAAGAGATTTAATGGGGAAGTTCTCTTGGTTTTAAGTATCTTAATGACTTCTACAACGTTCCGCTTCTCAAGAACATAATAGAGGCATTAATAAGATCGGTGAGTTTTGCATCAGCTTTCCTTGGGAGCTGTTATAAAACCTTACCAGTCATAAAGTTAAAGCCAGAGGCCTTTTCGATTGATTTTCTTTCAGTTTCATCAGAAACCTCTCTTGGGGAAGTAGGTTTAAAAACAGCATCTTCTTGTTCTTGTGTGTCTTGTAAATCTCTATCATCTCTAAATATCGATGTTTGATGACTCTTTTTTTTTAAGTGAAAGTTCTATAGCGAGGGTAAAGTCAGAAAAAATGCTTATCAAAGTGAAACGCCCCTGTAATTAAGCATGTTCCAGTATACTAGCTATAGCTAGAGAGTTGAAATTTTTAGGACATGTGGCCGGGGTAAAATGAGGAACCTGGACGAAAACTGGACTCCCCCTGTCAGAGTCGCAGAAAAAACTAAAATAATTAGTTTCGTGAGAACGGGAAGAGCTACGGAGTCGAAATTTTGATGGTAGGAGCGCCTCATGGGGGTTATCTTTGACCATATGAAGGCTCTAATTTAAGGGGGTATTTTGGGAAAAAACCCGCATTTTACCGATATCTCAGCAAGGGAGCCTCGGATCGAAAATCTGACAAGCCATGAACTCGGTTTACGGGGTCGTCAGTGGAAGGAAGGGGGGGGATTATACCCTCCACGACCCCACCTCCCCCTATACCCAAAAATTTTGAAAAAAAATGGGGAAAAATTGAGAAAAAAGTAACAAATTGTTCGGAAAGTTAATAAAAGTATTATAAAACGAAATAATAAAAAAAAAAGTTAGAGAAACGCGGTTTTCGGCGAAAAAAAAGGCGAAGGAGTTCAACTACTAGGTCGGGGATGGCAAAAAAAGAAAGCAAAAAATGCCGAATGAAATTTTTATTTTTTTTAAATTGGAAAAAATTAAAAAAAAACTTAAAAATTGTTGGCAAGGTTAATAAAAGTATTATAAAACGAAATAAGAAAAAAAAAGAAAAACAATAACAAAAGTTTGTTCGGAATGTTAATAAAAGTATTATAAAACCAAATAAGAAAAAAAAGAATAATAGTAAATAAGTATTTTAAAACGAAATAAAGAAGAAAATAAATAAAAAAAAAGTTAAGAGAAATGCGGTTTTCGGCGAAGAAGAGGTTGAAAAAAAAATTAAAGAAAATTGACGAAACCGCGGGCAAAAGTTGAGAAAACAAAGCTTAAAAAAAACTCAATTCCTTATATCTCCTTGAGAAGTTTCACTTCAGTTGTGTGCTTATAAAGGTGAGGCACTTTTTTTTTCTATCTGTATTTCCTGCTATTAATTTATTATAGGTTCTTATTTGATTGGGATTTTTAACAGGATTTAACAGGCATTTTTCTTTTTATCATTTCTTTGCTTATCATTTTTTTTAAATTACTTGGCCACTATGCAGCTTCGGTAGTTCGGTGGTTAAATTTCTCCACAATGGAGACCTTTGGATCAGTTGCGGTTTTTGGTTTGCCACAATTTGCTGTGACATTTTTTCTTGTGAATCTTACACAGATTTCTTAAATTAATATTCTCTGATTTCCGAATTTATGTTAAATTGATTCTGAAATAAAAAGGAAAATAAGTAGATATATTAGAGTACATAATTTTAGCGCTGATCTTTAATTGCCAAAATGTTTCTTCAGTTTTTAAGCTTGAAGATGTTGCTACAAACACCACCATAGACGAATTGCGGTAAGAACATGGTGAAAACCATTACAAATATTTTGTAATTTATTATACAATCGTCTTGACGACGACATTCAATTTCAAAACCAAATCTCAAATTGTTCTGCCTTTTATAAAATTAGATCTTCAAGTTCCTGACGAAATTAATTCCGAGAAAAAATAAAAGAATCCCGCAGACATCGGGCTGTTGCCGCTAATTTTAGCAACTCTGCTGGGGACATTCAAGACATTTTATTCGTTTTGCCACATTTTGTTTTCTATTAAAAGGATGCTACATTTGGTAGGATGACATGTTTGAGAGATAAATATAGGTGACTAATTGGGATGCTGGAACTAAAATAGTAACGGGTCTAGACTTTAAGAGGGGTTTTGCTCGCATTTTACTAAGAGCATAATCCAAGGTTTGGTATAGTGTAACAATGTAAATTGAAATTGTCCAAGCGATCTCTTCTAGGAATAAAATGTAAAATTGCAAAACTTGATTTAGTTTGCTGTTGTTTTAATTTATTTCCAACTTTATTTACTGTCACATTCCATTATTTTTTATACTAAATTATTATGAAGAGTAAGTACCTATTTAAATTTGAATTAAACATGAAAGTTGTATATAGATTATATTGCGACATCAAAAATCTTTAAATTAACCATTACATTTTAATATAATTATATTTCTTATTATAAAATTATAATTACACTTCAATAAACTTATGTGATGAAATAATTGCAATAAGAAAGAAAAGAAGATACTTACATAAAAATTTCAAAATAAATTACATAACAAAAACCTATTAAAGGTTGAAAATTTCATCCAGTCGTAGTAGAGTAATAGCATCCAAAATTATTCTTTTTAATTAAAGGCTTATTTAAAAATTAATAGATATACAGAACACCAGATTTCCAGATTTTATTAAAAGTTTAGCTAAATTTAGGTGCTAAACCTATACCGAGTAAAAAGATCTAATTCAAAAAGAGCATAACATTCTTTCCCACACTGCATTATTGTCCCCAAGCATTTTACAGAAAGCTTATAATCCTGATTTAAGCAAAGCCTCCCAAAATGCTCATTGTAGCTTCAGCACCCATCGATTTGTAAAATTCTTTAACAAGAATCAGCGTTATAGGCCCCCAAAACCACGAAAAAATTTTCTTGGATCGTTTATATTTTGTTTTAGTCGTTTAGCTACAAACGAAGCTATAAATTATACATATATTTAAAAGACCTGACTTAATTTTTAGGCGGGCAGATAATAGTATATTATGATATAAGTGTATAAGAGGGCCTTTAAAGCACGCGCGACATATTTCAAAACACGACGCGCTGCGGAGTGTTTTGTCGCAAGGGCTTTAAAGGTCTCTTATGCACGTATATCATACGCTATTTTTTATTACGAATGCATCATAATCTCAAAAATGTTTTAAATATTAAACTTAAGGGATATATTGACGAATATAATAATCTGTCACATTTGACATGATCAAATGTTTCTATAGCAACCTTTAAAAAAGTAGGTGCATCATAAACATTATTTTAAGCACGCTGCAGCGTCCGATAATCGTTGATTATGATGCATGCGTAATAAAAATTATTTTATTTTAAATATATTCTTGATAGAATGCAAAAAGATTAAGGCAGGTTTTAATGGAGTGTTAAGTGGTTTATTATGTAAAAGATTTTGATTAAAATCAAACGGGAAGGTTGCATTTTGTAATTCTGTAATTCTAATCTAAGTCAAAAACTTAAGTGACGACGATTTTCAAAGTTCTATTTGTTACGAGGACAAGACTGTAAAGTTATGAAAATACAAGTGTATTTTTGTCTCATTGGATAGACTGAAAGATTACTTTTCTAGTAGATCATGACTTGTGGTCAATTATAGAATTCTCCAAAATGCTAAAAAAAATCTGCAAGTTCTGCAAACTTCAAGAGAATATTTCACAGCATTCAGCACTCTTCATTGAAAGAAATATGATTACTCGACGTAATACAATGTCGTACATTTTTAATTGAGTTCAAGATTAAGTGCCTCGGAGCATAAAAACTAGAGAAGCCTTCTTAAACACTGGGTTCATTATTTATACGCCCTTTGTTTGGATTTGAGTTTAGGGTTTCATGTTGGTCTCGGTCGTTTTCCCATTCGTTCTCATTATTATTTACGTATACACACTTCGGGTAATATATTCACTTTTAGAAAAAAGGGGTACACATGGAAAAACATTGTTTTCAGAAGATGAAATATATTCTCAATATATATTTAGGTTAATGTTAATTTTTATCAAGTTTCATCATGATGTTAAGAGATCTAAAATTAATAAATCTGACTCAGACCGGAGCCTTCGATAGCTAACCGAAGGCTCCGCTCAGACCCAAGGAACCCTGAGCTCCTATTATATGACGTCAATTTGCAGTATAGCCGGATTTAAAAACTGTTCCGGTTGTAGGCTACTTTCGAGTCTAAACGAAAATTGGACGACATAAGATATAGTAAGGCTAGTATTTTTGTCGTGGGACATTGTACCAATAAGTAGCAGATATAATTCATCTATTGTACTTTTTATTATTTCAGTGCTTAATCTTCCTTTATATTTTTAATTCCTTTCACTGTTTTTCTTATTTCTCCAGCTTATTTCTTATTGTGTTTATATCTGAATTTACATTTCTCCATTTAGTTTTCAACCGATAATTCTATATTAAACTAAATATGAAAAACTAATGGCGTTTTAAGTCGTCTTGACATATCAAGACCACTTAAGACGTCATTAATTTTTCTTATTTAGTTTAATATAGAATTATGACTTTAGTTTTATAGTCTTTGTTGTCCTTGATGCTATGTATTTCTAGGTTCGGTCTTAACCCCTCAATGTTCATTATCTGTTCAATTAGACCAGTTTTTTTTTAATTTCTCGTTTATCCTAATCTAATGGCATTTTATATACTTTCTAGATTTTCTTTTTGTATGCATGTTCATCATCTGTGCATTAACTTTTTAGATTCTTAATTTCTCCTTTTACCTGCGCAATTATATTTCCTGCTTGCATTTGTGCGTTTGTTAAAAAACCAATCAACTTCAAAAATGTTTTATTATTGTTATGGATGATCGAATTTATTTCTATTTCGATTAAGCGCTTCATTTTCTTATTCAGTTGAATTACCTACTTGTTTTGTTTTGAATTTCTTGATTTTTTTTTATTTTTTCTTTGTCATCCGTCTTCACAGTATCTCCCTTTTCGTCTATGCATTATTATGGCTTTAATTGTTTCTTCTTTCTCTCTTTTTCCTTCCCCAATTTTAGTTCCTACCAGTAATAATGTATCTGATGTTATTTTTTTACTTAATTTCTACTATTTATTTATGTTCAATATTCAATTACCAGTTTTAATTGAATTTATTGATATATTTTTTTAAATTTTCTATGTATCTAACTGTTGCTTTATCCACTTCGTTTCTTCATTTCTGTCTCCCAAGTTGTTCTAATAATGTATTCATTTCATCAATGTTATTATATATTTTAGTTCAAATAAATTAAATGATATTTTACTCAAATTCTCACATGTGCCTGTTTAATTTTAGATTATCCATATCTAGGTTCAGCTAGTCAAGGATTTTATTTTTATTTCAAATCTATAATTAACGCCAGATTAAGCTTTTACTAGTTAAAAAGCTATTGCCACATCTTAAGCAACAGACCTTTCTATGAAAAATTTGTTTCATGACAGATACTTTTACTTGTTTAAAGAATTTTCGATATCGGAATTAATTGCAAAAAGACACTTTCCTTCTAAGCAATATATCATCAGAGCAGTTCTTCTTTCAAATAGATTAGTGTTGCAATATGTCACTTATTTTATATTTTAAGTATGGGTTTTGAGCATTTCATGTTTTTATTACGTTCAATTGCGTGTTCTGTTTAATTTTTCTAACTTTCCCTTTTATACTTTTTATCTGTTTTAAATAATTTTTTTCATATTTCTTTTTATAGGAGTAGTCCTGGTATGTGGTTAACCATTTTGTTGTCATGTTTCTCCTTATTCTTTATACGATGTTCTTCATTCTTTGTATTATCTGTATTTGTTGCTGTTGTTTTTATCATTTTGAGAAACGATTGAACTTTATCACTTTATGAATTCCATTTTTCTTTGGAAAATATATCCCATCTAATTTTTCATGATAGAATTATTAAGGCGAATATGCTTTATTGATTTTCTTTTTCTATACATGTTTATCATCTATGCATTACCACTATAGATTCTTCTTTACCTACGCGATTTCCTTCCCTGCTTGTATTGTTGAAAAATCAATTAATTTCAACTATGTTTCATTATCGCTGTCTATGATAGAATTTATTTCAATACCGACTAAGCCCTGAAATGTTCTGTTATTCAGCTGCATTACCTACTTGTTTTGTCTGAATTTCTTGATTTTTCATTTTTGCATTGTCATCCATCTTCACAATGTTTCCTTTTCTATAACCGTGTTTTTCATCTATGCATTATTATTGTTTTAAATGGTTCTTCTTTTTGGTTTGTATTTCCAGTGAGTAATACTGTATTTGGTGTTATTTTACATATTTCATCAATGTTTTCTACTTTACTAGTATTTCTACAATTTATTTATATTAATTTAATACTCAATTATAAATTTTTTACTCAATTATAAATTTTATTTGAATCTGATATATTTTTTAATCTTCTAACTATTAACTACCTGCTTCGCTTCTTCATTTCTTTCTCCTAGGTTGTACTAATAATTTATTCATTTCATCAATGTTACTATATATTTAAGTTCAAAGAAATTAAATTATTTTTATTCAAATTCTCTTTCCAAATGTGCTTGTTTAATTTAAGATAATCCATTATCTAGTTTCAGATAGTTAAGGATTTTATTTTCATTTTAAATCTATTATTAACGTCATCCTAAGCTTTTACTAGTTAATTAAGAAGCAGTTGCCATAACTTAAGCAACATGAAAGAATTGTTTCACGATAGATAGATACCTTTACGGGTTTTCAACAGTGGCGGACATATCACCGGGCAGTTCGGTGCGCCGCCCTGGGGCCCAAGGTTCAGAAGGGCCCCACTATGCCTTAACTTAGTTTGAAAATATACAAGGGGTAGGGGCCCATAAATATCTTTTGCCCGGAGGTCCACGCGTCCCTAGATCCGCCGCTGGTTTTCAACGTCTATTTTTATGGAATTTCAATATCAGAAGTAACTGCAAAAAGACAATTTTCTTCTAAGCAATATATCATCGGAGCATCTCTTCTTTCAAATAGGTTAGGGTTGTAATATGTATTACATATTTCATTTCATGTTTTTATTGCGTTCAATTGCTTGTTCTGCTTAATCTTTCTAACCTTTCCTTTTACACTTTTAAATCTGTTATATATTAGTTGTTTTCTTGTTTCTTCATCTATGTTTCTCCTTGTTCTCTATGCAATTTTCTTCCTTGTTTGCATTATTACTAATATCAGTACCTTACCTTGATAATGTGTTATCATTATTAGTTTTGAGCACTTTATAAAAAAAATTCTGCCAAATTCCATCTTCCATTTGAATATCACGATTTTGTATGCTCTTTGCATTTCCTACCTGTTTCTATGATTGTTCTTCGTCTGTGTATTAATTTATTTGTTTCTTCATGCCTCGCCTCCTTACCCTCTATTTGGTTTTCTTTCCAGCTCATATTAACAATTTATCAGTTAGATCAATATGTTTAATTTTTCTTCTCTCTATTTGTATCTGTTGCTGTTGTTTTTATCATTTTGAGAAACAATTGAACTTTATCACTTTATGAATTCTATTTTTCTTTGCGGTTTTTGATATCAAGCAATAAAAATAACTACATACTCTAACGCAGTTCCTCTATATTTTTTCACATTCTTGGCTTTGGAATGCTGCACGTGTATAATGTTTAAACCTTGGAATATTTAATTAATCCTACTCTAAAACTGATTTAGCTATATTTCCCTTATAACTCATTATATTTCCCGAATAAAATTATTGTAATAATGGAAATTGGCCCATAAAATTAGGGAGCTATATATGCCACACAAACTGTTCATTAAAAAAATCATAGTTTTATCATAATTTGTTAAATTGCTGTAGTTTGAATACGAATTGGTGGATTTTTATGAGATTTTCATATCTTCAAAGGTCTCATTGAAATTTCAGGTCACGTTGCCGCTTTGCACTAGCAAGAATATTTGCATATTATGCAGGGCTGTCGAAAAATTAAAAAAACTTTAGACTGTTGTGTCAGAGAATCGGCGCGATTTGAAATTCAGGTTTTTGTCAGTTTTTCAACTGAGGTCTTCTGACTAAAAATTCCATGTTTTTCCAAAATGAGAAACAATTTCAGCATTCTCTCTAAAATTGCTGTAGCTTGTAAAAGAATAATTGACGATTCATTAGGCTTCGGCTCACGAAGCCGTCTTGCCCTACTAAAGTGTATTTGTATATTTTTCCATTGGTTTTCCAAACTCAGCGTTGTTCATAGGTCTGATAAATTATTATTCAATCTTCAACACTGCTATTGAAAGCTTCTTAGGAAAAGGTCATTCCCAAACGGTATTTGTAGGGCCCATAGCCAAATAGAAGGACATTTATCTTCCCCTAACTACATAATTATGTTTTTAGAGAAGATAGTTTTAATAAAAAATATTTTTTTAGAGTACCTAGATACCTTGATGTACTCTTGAGGTTACAATTTTTTATATCAGTAATAATATATTTATTTTCTGTCCTGGTTTAACAGAAATCCACACAGCATACATGTACGTACATATATTCTTACCTAAAACTAACAACTTAAAATATTTTCTAAGAACTCAATTATTGAGACAGTCTCTGAACAAATGGATTCCTATGTATAGTAATATATTCTCTGGATTTTTTTTTAAACAAATTGAGGTTATTTATTGATCTTATTATATTTGGCAATAAATTATACAATTTTGGGGCTACATAATTAAGAAACCTAAGATGAATTGTTCGATTATTTTTTACAGGAAGAGCAAGTAAGTTGTCAGATATTTGTCTTGTGTTGTGGTTATGTTTTATATATTATGTTTGAGTATTTTTGTTCTTATGGGTAAATGAGCATACCGAATGTATGTATAGCAATGATATGTCGTTAATTTCTTTGTTATATAACTCTCTAGTAGGATACAGTTTGTCTTTTCTGTAAATTATTCTTAAAATATAATTTTGAATAACTTTAAATGTTCTCAAATTAGATTCATAAGCTCCACCCCATATTATAAGGCCATATCTAAGTAATGATTCTACCAATGATTTGTATACCTGTATGAGTAGTTTTATGTCTAAAAAATCTCGAAGAACATAGAATTGCCTGTACTTTGCCTGTCAAATAGTCTACATGTCTGTCCACTTCAAATTTTGGTCCACTATAATTCCCAGATATTTTACCTTTGACACAGCCCTAATCTCAAGGTCTGGGTTTATTTGGCTAACCAGGTTAAAGTGTGGTCTATTAGCATTTGTTATACTGAAAGGAATAAAATGGGTTTTTGTGACATTTAATGACAATTTATGTAAATCTAGCCACTGTTTTACCGCATTCATCCCATCCATTGCCTTCCTTCTAACCTCATCCCACGAAACCCCTGCAAAGATCAATGCTGTGTCATCAGCAAGGGATATAATTTTACCATTTATATTTAATCCCAATAAAGAATTAATATATGTTATAAACAAAATGGGCCCCAAAATTGTTCCCTGTGGAATACCTATTTTAATGTTTAGTGAAGAACTTATTTGATTATTGACTTTAACATATTGTTTTCTGTTACTTAAATAACTCTGGAAGATATCGATCCCTGGACCTCTTACACCATATTGTCTCAAAGAATTAATCAATTGATCATGAGGAACAGTGTCAAAGGCCTTTGAGAGGTCGAGGAAAATGGCCAAGCACTTTCTGTTTTCATTTAGGTTATTAACAATTGCAGATGTCAGGCTGTACATGGCGTCAATTGTACTGCAATTCTCAATAAACCCAAATTGCTTGTCCGACAAGATTTTTAAATGTTTTAAAAAAGTTAACTAATCTGTCTTTTAAACACTTTTCTAGCAGTTTTGCAAAGTTATTAATTAAACTAATTGGTCAAAAATTTTCTATGAGCTTTTTTGAGCCTGACTTGTGTACTGGAGTACTTAAGGACTGTTTGAATAAATCTGGAACTATACCTGTTTTAAAAGTCACATTTACAATATGAGATATGGGAACTAGAATATTTGCTTTTGATAATTTAATTAATTTCGTGGAAATATCATCCAGTTCAGGAGCTGAGTCATTCTTCAAGGAGTTTATGCATCTAGCAATTTCTTGCTCTGTGGTTGGACACATATACATAGCAACAACATTCGACTTGCCTTCATATGTATTATTACTTTTTGGTTGTATCTTTTTTGCCATTTCGATTCCAATATTTACAAAGTATTCATTGCAGAAGTTAGCCATTTTCAGGTTGTCGTCAAAAGGGATGTTATCAGTGTCTTTTATGGAGAAATTTGTTTCTCTTTTGTTATGGTAGAGAGTAGTAGCATCATTCATTATTTTATATATTTTTTTAAGGTTGTTTTTGTTATTTTCTATTTGACTTTTATAATAGTGATATTTTTGTTGTTTTAACAGTTTATTTAAAA
>JAEQML010063390.1:0-23188 GCA_016904865.1 Pissodes strobi
AATAATTGAAGACTTATTTGTTGATTCTATGTAACAGTCACGACATCTGACTAAATGCTATCGTGCACGTCACATATGAAGAAACGATCGGCATTGCCGAATGGACATCTTGCCTGTTACATGTGAATATGCTCCCAAACTAACTATTCAAGAACCGTGTCAATCAACATCTTCGCACACACACCGCTCGTCGAGCAATATAGGATGTGCTACTGCCATAAAAAAATCATTCACCTAAATAAAAAAAAGAGTACAGAGAGGCACTTACAGCACAGCTTATTCACTACCAGCTAGTCAACTCTATCGCAATCGGAAAGTTGGAGTGTCGGGCACTGCGCCCTGAGCGGTTCAGTTCCACAGTTAAATTTAAAATGAATTTTCGCTTCAAAATACATGACAAATTCGTCCGAAGCCTCGGCTATCGCCCTGAGAGGATCGGAAATTTCGGGTTTTTATACAATTGTGCGTTTTAAAAACGTTTTCAAACGGATTTTAGACAATAAAATAATTATTTATGCAACAAGTGTGTAAAGTGAACATTTTTTTATGAATGGGAATATTGATAAAAAAATTTAATTGAAATTGAAAAAAAAGGGTACTTTACACATGAGTAGCTTAAAAAAATTTTTCTACTACCGAAAAATGTATGAAAAAACAAAAATATTATTAAATTACTTTACGCACTAGTGCGTAAAATAAATTATTTTACACACTAGTGCGTAAAATATATTATTTTACGCATTGCCCTAAATGTCAAAAAATATGTCAGATTTACTTTACGCACTGCACATTAAAAAAGCCTATTTTACGAATCATTGAGAGTGCGTAAAGTGAGTACTTTACGTACGGTAGTAGAAAAAGCATATTTTAAATTAAACGAACTGTCAAAAGTATTATTCAGATGCCCAGGCGTTTAAAACAATATTAAGTCATGACCCTCTTCTAAAATTTGCAAAACTTGGTTATTGACTTTCCCAAATCAAAGGATGCCGCCGCAAGATGACTAGCTGGTAGTGAATAAGCTGCGCTTATAGCGCACCATTTTTCTAATGAATTTTGCTAACGAAACTACAGTAAACGTCTGGCAATAGTGTGCCTTCTTAAAAATCTTTGTTTTGGCTATTGTGACAGATAACAGTAAAAAGGAGGATGGATATTTACAAGTAAAATTTAATTTTGTTTAATGGGGCTATGGCTATGAGTCGCTTTAAATTAGGACCGGAACAAAACGGAGGTCTCTCGTTCGACGCAAATGTATCCTAGTTAATATTTTCACCCGACAATTGATTTGCAGATGTGTTTTTCTATATTTCTAGTGCTTTTGTGAAGTGGTGCTGAAAATTTGTGTCAAAACCCGAAATTTGAGGACATTTTTTCGGTTCAAATGTAGCGGATCTTCCGACTTTTTTGGCTTAAACTACTATATAGGACACCCCCTTTCTAGTGAAAAAAGAGAATTTGCAAAATCGACAAAACCTATATATCACCAGACCCTACAAACCAAATAATATAAATAACCACACAGTTCGGCATCGGCAATTTCCACGCCAATGGCTAAAGCAAGTCGCTGCCGAAATTTTAAAATATGTAAAAAAAATTAGGTGTTGGTCTAGGGTCAAAGTGTATTTAATATATCCTGCGACCAATCACGAAACTGCCTCCCCGTTAAAAATCAAGTAAACGTCGCACTGTTGCCTATTGTCGCGTATTTTAAATAGCTTGAAGGCGAATAAAATATAAACATTATAAATATTATAGTATACTTATTCCGTATTCCGTATTTCCCTGTGTAAATAAAATAGTCAATAATAGAAGACACTAGTATTAAGGAAAATAACAAAATTAAGTATTCATATAGGAAATATAAATATGTAAATTCACTATATGAAACTAGACAGAAAATAAATTCGGATTACTGGGAAAAAAATGTGGCAGCATCTAAATATGCGAGGACATTTTTTGTCCGCATTCTTTCCGTCCAGGTTCTTTCATTTGGCAAACAGTAGTGTGATACTCTTTAAAATTATTGGTTTTGCAAACCACTGCCAAAATTATACAATGCAAAAACACTCCACGGTTGAAAGGCAGTTACAGTAGCATAAAGTAGGCTACTGTTCGCGAAATATATTACTTGGTAAGAATTTATTATTAACTGAAGGCAGATTATTAATTTCTAGCATACCGTAACTCAAGGGTCTGCCGTAATTCCTGTAAACTTATATACCAGGTCTAGGGAAAAATAAACCAGACTGCATAACTACATTTAGCTTTGGTTAATAGAAAGCAGTAAGTTGTTAAAGTCGGCTGATGGTGGAAAATACGAAATTGAACTTTGCAATGTAGGAGAATTTTGCCCTTTAACATTTGTCGTATAAATGATTCGAATCCATCTTGGAAATGGATAATAGATGGCCTTAGCAGTGAAAATGTTATTAATCTAGTAAACAATTGGTGCTAGCAAATATCATATTCAAAGCCTATTTACCAGCAGAAAGATATAAAAGCCAAACAGTGATCTACATTATAAGTCATCTAGCGACTGCATCAACTCGATTGGCGCATTGTCTCCGCGAGTCATATTTCCCGTATAAAAGGTAAACGAACTTTCTTAATAACGAATTGTTTCTGTACTACGGCGGCGGTAAAATTTTGCTTCCGCAAAGTCAAATTTAATTAAAGAAGCCCTTAACTTGGGGATTAATTAGTAAGATGACAGGCGCAATTCCTGTCAAGGACTTTAAGATAAATATATATGCGGTTCAATAATAACAGAGGGTTGAGGCGAGAGTCTACCTAAATTATAAATTGGGGAATTAGATTTTAGTCTTACGGTTTTCAGGGGCTTAAATTATGATTTATTTAGGTATATTTTATAATTTGCGCCCAGTACTTTGAATTTTAAATAAAATAACTGGTATGATGAGCATGGAAATACAGCAGTGTAGATAATGTCATTTGGGGCGCGTTAAAATAGACAATTTACAATGACGTCTGCAGATTTTCTAGTCATCTTGGCTGAAAAATATAAGTACCCTGTAGCAGAACCGACTCTATCTTGATCATATATGTTATTTTAAAACTTTATAGTTTTCCGGTTTTATATAGGTTACGGTTATCGTTGCCAAATGTACCAGACGTCTAATAAATATTTTTTGTTATGACTGACTTGCTTACCTTTATAAAGTTAATTCCAGACTTAAATGTTCTTTTTCAGTTCTGCTTCGCAAGTCGTAATAGTCCTTGTGGTGATCACCAAAATAATTTAACGAATTGTTAACTGTGTACGTTTGGTGTTAGGTAGGTAACTATTGGAAAGGATTAATTAATTCATAAAATCAATATTTTTTAATGTTCATTGTACGTATTGATATTGGGTTGTAAACTTATTTTTTGTATATTTTGAGCATTTGCAAGTATTAGATTCTCTTCTTCTTCTTCTGCTTCTTCTTCTTCTTCTAAATCTTCTTCTTCTACTTCTTCTACTTCTTCTTCTTCTTCTTCTTCTTCTTCTTCTCGTTCATGTGAATGTCTATGAGTCCTCTTTCTACCAATTTCCTATCTATTTTAAGTCTCTCTTTTCATGATTTGGGGTGCAGTTTTGTATGTTTCCTAAATTCAGATCTTATGAGTATGGGAATGTCTATGAGTCCTCTTCCTCCTACTTTCCTATCTATTGTAAGTCTCTCTTTTTATGAATTTGGCTGCAGGTTTTTATGTTTCGTAAAATCAGATCTTATGAGTATGTGAATATCTATGAGTCCTCTTTCCCCTAATTTCCTATCTATTTTAAGTCTCGCTTTTCATGAATTGGGGTGCAGTTTTGTATGTTTCGTAAATTCAGATCTTATGAGTATGTGAATGTTTATGAGTCCTCTTCCTTCTACTTTCCTATCCATTGCAAGTCTCTCTTTTCATGACTTTAGGTGCAGTTTTTTATGTCTCGTAAATTCAGGTCTGAGTGTAGTATATTTGTATTTCTTCGGTTTGTTTTTGTCCATTTTATTACTTAGGATCAGAGGAGCAAACATGCTAATAGCTTTGAATAGGTGATTCGAACATAATTTCCTGTTAAGGATTACAGTTAGGCGTTTATTATATTCTGTAGCTAGTTGCTTGTTTACTGGTATGTGGTCTCTTCTTGTGTTCTGCAAAAATCTGAAATATTTATAAGCTTCATCTTCCTGCATATTATCTAGTACTTCGATCTACCTCGTATTTGCATTTGCCTTGTTCTATACTTAATATTTTGTATTTATCAATTCGGAATTCCATTCGAATATCTACTGTTATTTCATCCATAATTTTTAGTAGGCCTCTCATTTGTGCCTGTATTGATGCATATATTTTGATGTCATCCATATAGGAGGTGGTTGTTTTTGTCTTGTACTTTGTCCTGAAAACCGTATTATGTTATTTAATGTATTGAAGAGTGGGTTTAGAGAGAGGCAGAACCATTATGCGGTTAATGAGTCTGCTTGAAAACTTCCTCTTTTAATTTTTATGGTGTCGGTTTTTATTTCTTTTTTTTTCGTGTTTCTTATAGTTAGATGTATTTTTTAAATTTGAAGAATTTTCTAAAACCATGAATGCTGCACATAGCCAAAGGCTTTCCTGTAATCAACATAACATGTTCGTAGGATTCTTTGTTGTTTGTCGCATTATCACAATATCGATTATAAACGGTTCCTTGCATTTTTTACCGCTCCTCCATAATCCTTTTGCTTTCCCCAAATTACATTATATTTTTGAATGTGTTCTTCTGTTTTCTTGCATATTGCTATTGATATTATTTTTTGCATTGTCTGCAAACAAGTTAGTGATCAATAATGAGCTGGATGTTCTGAATTGTGGTTTTTTAGTTTCATTTTCCCTTCTGTTAGGAATTGTGGTAACAGTTATGGTTTTTCTATTACAATATTTATTTGAATAGCTAGGTATTTATAAATAAATGTAAACTATTTATACCAGAAGTTTTGAATTTGATCTATTCCTGGGTATTTCCAGTTGTGTGTGTGTTTTTAATAATGTTTGTCAGTTCCTCTGTTTTTGTTTTGTAATCCACTTGTTCTTTTGTCTTTTGCTGTATATTCTCCTCTCTTTAATCCATTATGTTGTACGATTATGTTGTATGAGTTTTGACCATATTCTTCTCAGCTTGGTGGTATCACTTCAATTTGTCCCGTTGCGGTTATTTTCTTATAATTTTCAATGCGTTTAACGAAAGTGTTATCTACTTTCCTGTCTTTAAATCATTTGTATCTGCGCAGAGGTGCTAAGTATACTGAATATTTTTTGTTTTATTGTGTTCCAAATTTCTGTCATTATTTGCTCTTTATTTTTTGATATAAGTATTTTCAATGTGTTTTAATATGTTGTTTGATCTGTTTTCATTTATATACTTGCTAGTATTACTGACGCCGCTACATATACTAGTGTGTGAATGTCTTCCATTTTGCTTATGATCTATAAGTATCTCGCAATGATTTCTCTATATATCGTGTCTATTTTGATGTCTCTCTTAAAGTTTATTCTTGGGAGTATGCTTCGCATAGTTGGATTGCTACCTCCCCAGATTGTTAACCTTGTTTCCATTTCCCTTTTTAGTTCTTTTTTGGTCTAGAATATGTTTTGTAGTTGGTTGTTTGAGGTCTTCATTTGATGTCATTCTTCCACATAGACTTTTGTGTAACTTTTCGTAATAGGGTGATTGTACCTGCTTATCTGTTATTTGGATAAACCGTCTTTGTTCTTTGTCTTTTGTCAGTATTATGTTTGCTTCTTCCTTACTCTTAATGTTTTTACGATCTATATTTGGTTTTCTGAATTTCGTGTGCTGTTAGTCTATTGTCCTTTAGTATTATATCCTTCTGGTCTATCAATTTTATTCTGTGACAACAAGCTTAGCTGAAAAGCAAAAACAACGCTTGGCACTGTGGTTCATTTTGGCACTGGTCTGGTGACCTCTTACGAAGTTATTTTATCAGATCCATCAGAAAGTGTAATATGAAGAGATGAGCTATTATTGTTATTATAATGAAGAATATTGAGAGTTATATCAAAGATTTTATTACAGAAAATATTTAAAAGTACGAAGTGTTTTATCGGCTATTTCAGAACTATCAGTATTGTTAAAAAATATTGTCATCAAATTCACTATCTACCTACTTTAGTCTATCATGTAATCTTCCTTTATGTAAAGTGTTCTCTATTTTAGTACTATTCTAATAAATATATAGCTCACCTTTAAATACATTTGATATGCTTTTTTTTTGTCTAAAACCACTATAATTTCTTCCAGTTTTTTTTTGCTGAAGATGTTAAGTATGCATATTGATAATTACTTTCAAAAATGACTTGAGACCATAACTATGTACTTGAGGCTTTCTGCAAATACCTAGACTTTTATTACTCCCAACAAAAGTGCTAATATTGTTTTAATAGAGATGTAGGGATTTTTTGGTCAGATGTCCTCTTTACCGCTCATTTCATAAAAATCTATTAATTTAACTGCAACGTAATTATCTATTTACTTGTAACAAATTCAGTAGCATGTAACACAAATATATGCTTGAGCGTAATATTTAGCTTTTTCTAATCTAAACTTCGGCAGATGGTTTGCAGAAGCTTTTTATATCCCAATGATCATAAAATGTTTCGTTACACATTAACACACACCGATCGAGACAATTATACCGTTTTCTAGCTCTGAAATCGGCTAAATACGGAGGATTATCGCCCGTTATGCCACTCATTATAGCCCACAGTGGTCGACCTATCAGCTTGGGGAGATTAGGCAATGTTGCCAAATATTCTACACAAGCAAAACTTGTTATGTGGATAAAATCCTATATATCTCTTGATTCTAGAAAAGTGAAAATAGAGCCACAACTGGAATTATGGCCGTACTATTATGCTCACCAATGCACTGCCAAAATTCTAAATTGCGTTGAGCTTTATTCACAGCATTAAGAACGTGTTTTATTTCTTTGACTGATCCATGTTTTCTTCGATAATATTTGAATATTCTTTGACCAGATGCAGTTCCTTGCTATTGGTTTCGTCTGATTTATTAACCTTCGATTCAAAGCTTAAAGACAGAGAGCATTTTTCTCTTTCAGTTTATTGATAAAACTTTTTAAAATCGACAGTTTTCTGTTTAAAACACCGACATTGCCCCAATAAATATTATATTATAATGGATTCTTTCTTACCGAATCTCGTCCACACTCGATCTAATTAATTGTGTATCCATTTGCCCTATACATGAGCACTCAACTCAATAACTTTTGTCAATTTCGTCTGCCTTCTGATTGTTTTCCAGAGCCTAGGTACCTATGCTAGGAAGGATCCTGAACAAGAGCTGATCCTGTTACGATTAGATCGTTGAAGAGCCGCATATAGCCACTTTCTCTTTCTTACCCTTATGGATTTCCTTCATTGCCACTACACCTAATTGCAAAATCGTTGCATGCCACTCTATGAGGAAGCTTTTTTTTGCCACCCTGATTTTCAGATATACCTACTACTGCACCTTATGGCTGCATCCTAGCAATATGCAAAGCACAGCCAAAATTTAACAGTACATTGCCTAACAGACTTATCTTCCTCCTACTTTGCTACAATTCATTCCCTGGATTGCTTCCAATTTGAAATGTCATCATCTGCTATTACATAACGAATACCAAGCTCGTTAATTTAAAAAATAATACCTTTTCCCATCATCAAAAGTATCTCTTCAGTGGTAGCTAACTCAACGATTTAATTAAAAATTAGCGAAATTGCAAACAAGGAATTTATTACTGTTACGATATTGCCTACCAACTTTAGACGCTAACTCTTGGAATATTGGTGTGAAAAATTGAGCTATTTTGATCGCATTGGCAACAGCGGCATTAGTTTAAAAGCTGACTGAGCAGTTTTAGAGCCCCATTGTCCTTCTAATCGCCTTAAATTGATTTTAATGATACCGGAGTTTTGATTTTTGACTCCCGTTTTTTGTGCCCAGTCACGTCGACTTCTATTATAGGTAAAAAGGAAAAAGCCCTCTCATTGACTGTTTATAATTAATAATTCAAGGAAGCAGTTATTTGGTCGGATAATTAATGGATTTTCACTCCTCTTAATTAAAGAGGAAATGGGAAATTTGAAACGGTAGGTAATTTATATGACTTGCTATATGAAATATTTTGCGTAAATCGTCATTTGCATCATCATGCAGAACACTTGTATATGTCTTTGGAACGCACATTTCAATATGAGTAGGATAAGTCAAGACATTTTAAAATACATAACGGCTTTGAATAAGTATAATATTTCAGAAATGATTTATTAAAACTATAATTAGTCATAAACTCAATCCCTAAACCAATTGGCGTTTATATTAAACTGATTTTAACAGATTCCGAAAATCTGATTAAACTTTTTTCCAGAGAATCACCTGCTAAATATAAATTAATAGTTATGCCTAAACGAGCCTTAGGGGACTAAATGAATTCGCTGATAAAACTAAATTACATATTTTAAATAAGTGAATATTAATGATGTAAAGGAGGAAACGTATTTAATTTGGGTTGTATTGTAGTTTCTTAGTGAAGTTGGTTTGGCTTGCTTGGTAATGGCTTTGCTATTAGGCAAATGCCAGCTCGCTGCGACCGAGACCCCCCAGTTGCCAGGCTCTGGACCATATAGGGACCTCTGGATTCTTGCGTAGACTGTATAGTTTAGAACAGTACTGTGGACATTCTTATTTATACTATAGCATTACATAATAGAGGAAAATTAGTTAGTAGCACAACATATGGAAGCAGGACACAAAAAGCACAAAGCACAAAATGGAGTATTAAGTTAGGAATCAGGTTAGGATATTGGATAGTTGAGCCTTTATAACTTAAATTTATTTAGGTTGACAAACTGCATGATTATTTCAATTGTCTTATCATCAGGAACAGGCAGAAAATCAGACATTGATAGCGGAGAAATTTTTCTTTTTAATACGAAATTTGTATATACATCCATATTTGGTTTTAGATATATAGGGCATTCAAAAAAAAATGATTTAACACACATCACATGACGGACTATCTTTTATTTTAATTTTATAGAGATGAGCATTAGTTAAACAATGACCTGTACGCATTCTAATGATTGTTGTAATACCTCTTCTGTCCTTATAACTTCTATTGCTAAACCATTTTTTGTTAGGAAATGTTGATTGTATTTTAGCATAACTATGCTTTCTTCTGATTTCCAAACTTCTTTAAACTAATCCATGATTTTTCCTTTTATAATATTAAAAATATCATGTATGTCAATAAACATTTTTTAAGATACATTTAAATTAGTCCCAATTTTAGCAAGAGTGTCTGCTTCAGTATTACTAGGAATGTTACCGTGAGCTGGTATCCATGAAATTCTAATATCATGTCCATTTTTATTTGCCATCTCCAACAAATGCCTTGTCGCTAGTTCCAATGTTCCGTTTTCCCGGAAAATAAATTACCATTAATCTTAGTTATGGCACTTTTCGAATCAGAAAAAATAATTGCATCATTTATATGAGGGGTATAAATGCAAAACTCACATTCTCCACTTTTTTAAAAATCCGTTTTTTACTGAAATATTTTTCTCCATGTTGAATTGCATGTGAATCCGATATTAAAATCACACAAAAGTAACATTCTCCTGTACTAAATCAGCCCTAAACTTGCAGCATCGTTGCAAAACTAACATTCTCCACGACTCCTCTGGATGCATAAATCACATTCTCCGCCAGCCAATAAAAAAATTCCAATAGCTCACGTGGGTATCTGCTGATTCGAATTTTCAATCACTGTCCGTCGTCGAGTTAAAACAACTGTTGTATGTTTATTTTAGACTTTAAGGTGGTGTTTTAAGTGATTAATTAAATATTGTTACCTTAAAATGGAACTGGCAGTAAAACCAGTAAATAAGGCAGTCGGGGAAACTCCAAGGAAAAGATTACCAGAACCAGATAAGTGGAAAAGAGCACAGGCTAAGAAAAAAAGGTAAGCAATAATTCCTTAACCTAATAATTGTTATAGAAGAAACTGTGGTAGTAATGCCGGGTTTATACAACGTTATTTATTTAGTGGGAATCATAATCATAACTATTGGCTAAAGAGTTGAAAATGTTTATATATGCAAAAAAATGTTGTAATAAACTAGGCATAAATTAATGAGTAGTTGTATTTTTTTCAGTAGACAACATTAGTACATTTTAACATTATTTGTCATATTGTCAAATCTCATTGACTTTTTTTTTTAATTTAGTTAAAAAAAAGATCTTGAAAATAATTATTTCTTTTTTTTTTTCAGGTATGCTGCAAAACAATTTCCCACATTTCCCACTTGCAATCATACTAAAGGAGCGTTTTTATGCAAAACATTAACAGTCCAGGATATTGGACGCTTTCATAGTAAATTCTATGAAGAGAAAAATAAAATATATCAGGACAATTTTATTTTAAAGCATTTATCTATGCAATCAATTAAAAGGAGGCGCCCAAAAAATAGCAAAAATCAATTAGAAGAAGCTCGAGCAAAATATTATATTCGTAATCGTGCCAAAAATTTGATTCCAGTATGCTTACAGACCATTTTTAAAGTGTTAGATATATCCAGGTTTAGAGTGACACGTATTGCAAAAAATTTCTACACGACGGGAGAAATGCCCAAGGAAAAACGCGGGGGTGATAAAAGCAGTCACAAATATGTTGCTAAAAGAGAAAGCATTACGCAATTTTTAAACAAGCTAAAGTGCAGCGAAACACACTATTGTTCTAACAATACTGGACGAAAATATCTTCCATCTGAGTTGAATATAAAAAAATTATGGAGGATGTATACTGCCGAAATTATAGATAAGGCTCTCCAAGTTAAAGAAACTTACTTTCGGTATATTTTTAACAGGAACTATAATCTAGGATTTGGTACTCCAAGAGTAGATGTATGCTATACGTGTTTGGAGCTTTCTGAAAAAATAAAAGCCTCTCGAGATGAAATTGAAAAGAACATGCTTCTCACAGAGAAAAGGGTTCATAAGCTAAGATATGCAGCTTTTTATGATCTACTGAAAGAGGAAAATGAGAATATTTTAATACTTTCCTTTGATTGCCAAAAAAATCAGCCTCTACCTAAATTACCTGATCAATCAACTTATTACAGCCGACAGTTGTATTTAAACAACTTTTGTGTAGTAGAAGGCCACTCAAAATCTAAGTTGACCAAGCAAAATGTAACTGCATACATATGGACCGAAAATGAATTTGGCAAAGGTTCAAACGAAATAGCATCCTGTCTGTTTGATAGGTTGAGTTCTATTGAAATGACCCCTTACACCATTATAAGGCTTATTAGCGATGGATGTGGGGGTCAAAATAAAAACACGACTTTAGTAGGCATGATCAGCTATTGGTTTCTTAATGCCCCTAAAAATATTTCTGAAGTTCAGTTCGTTTTTCCCATCACGGGCCATAGTTTTTTGCCACCCGATCGTGTTTTTGGGAATATCGAAAAGGATATTAAAAGGCGAGAAGTAATCATAGATCCAAATGAGTACATCGAAATGATAAGTAAATGTGCCACTATCAAAAAACTAGGAACAGACGTATTAAACAGGGACTGGAAGGCAACGATTAACGAGAACATTAAAAAGTCATCCTCCTGGCATTTTAGTATTTAATCATGTAGGCGAATCTATTTTACAAAAAAAAAATTAACAATAGACTTACGGTTGTTGTCCAAGGGGAAAAAACATACAGACTAAAAAATGAACCAGCCCACTATGCCAAGAGTATTACCAAACGGGGTAAAAATCTACAGCTTTTCAGAGCAGATGTTATTCCCAAAGGTAATTCTTTGACAAAACCACAAAAAAAGGAAGATGTCGATTCCCTTCTCAAAAAGCACTACGGGGAAGACTGGAGAACTCATGGCTTTTTGCATTTCTTTAGACATGTTATTGATGAAGCAGAAATTATTGATGCGCCAGCAGATGAGGAAAATGAGTGCCACCAAGTAGAAGAAACATCGGTTTTTCAGATCTGATTTGTAAAAAGTGGTATTTAAATTGAATATAAATATATAATTTTCTTGTAGCTTGGTTTATTTTTTTGTCTGAAACCTTTCTCTTTTTTATTTTTATAAAAATTATTGTTCTTTTAGGATTGCGACTTGTATTTTTGTCAAAAATCACATTCTCCAAATGGCTTAGGGTCATAACTTACATTCTCCATTTCTTGGTTGCAAAAGTCACATTATCCATAATTTAAAGCTTTTTTAAAAAAAATTGGTTTTACTAATCTTTTTTTCTATGTAACTATGTAATTTAGTAAGCCCCATTTTATTTAAATAACTGCAGAAAGGTAATATTTACCTATATTATGTGATTCCATACGTTTTTTGTTGATTGTGGAAATATTTAAAAAGTGGAGAAGGTGAGTTTTGCATTTAGACCCCTCATATGTTCATTAATAACAGTTTTAATGGCGTCATGGATGGCCACTATTTCACCCTTATAGATACTTAGACAGTCTGGCAATCTCGAAGAAAATTTATATTCTAACTCTGGGCTAGATACACCATAACCTAACCTATTACCTCTCTTGGACGCATGAGAGAATATAAAGGTAAGTCTATTTTTCAAATTATTGGTTTCATCCATAAAGTTTTATTTTGTAGTGTGGTCCCCTTTTTTAATTTAAATTTTAAGATCTTTGGCGGGTCATTTAGAGTATTGAATGGATATTCATAGCTTGGAAATGTAGATCCCCGATACATAGATTTAATATGAGGATAAAATTGCTGTAGAGCGTCAACGAAGTATGGTGTGCAGCCCTCATGCCAAAATTCAGGTCTATGAATAATCTTCATACGGATGCTATTTAATAATGACGTAATAGGGTGATTTTTATTTATAAGAAATTTGGCGACCAATTTTAGAGCAAGAAGTTTTCTCCTATGTTCTAGATCAACCACAGCCGCTTCTGCTAGCAGAGCTGTCCTTGATGTGGATCTCATACAACCTAAACAAGTACGTAGATCCTCAAAAAATATAACATCTAGTTTATTTCGAGCTTTGCCACTACATGGTCTTAAATATATTGAACCGAATTCTAAATGGGGTCTAACTAGTGCAAAGAATGCAATCATTTAAATATTTGGGTCAGCTCCATACCAAGTTCTACATAAAGCCCTCAGGAATTGATTGCTTTTTTCGCTCTATTAGCCATATTTTCTATATGTAAATCCCATTTTAAATTCTCTTGTAGAGTTATACCCAAGTATTTGGCTTGCCTTTTAAAAGGGATGGTCACGTTATTAATAATAATAGGAGGGGCAGCAACTCCCCTCCTACCTCGAGTAAACCAAATAGCCTCACATTTATTAATTGAGAGTGAAAGATTGGCCTCAAGAAAATTATTTATTTTCTCCAGCGAAGAATTTATTTTGTTTACCATGGTGGAAATTGTACTTCCTTTAATAAACAGGGCCAGGTCATCAACGTATCCTATTAGAGTTACCTCCCCTAAGTCTAGTTGAAATATATCTTTCATATACAAATTAAGTAACATAGTGCTTAAAGGCGAGCCTTGAGGCAGTCCTGTTGTAGCCAAAACTGGGCCCAAAAACGAACCATCATTACCCCTACTGTATATAGTCTATTTTTCAATAAATTGTGGATTATATTACATAAATATTTGGGTATTCCCATGTCTTGAAGTTATAATCTATAAATATTGACATTGTCATACACCGATTTAATGTCCAAGAATACCACAATGACATACTCTGACTCTTGAAAGGCATTGAAGATAAAGGAGGTTATATAAGCAATATTGTCATAAATACCTCAACTTTACGGAACCCTAATTGATTGTGAGAGAGCTCTTTTTTATTTCCTATTTGCCAATCTAGACGATTTTTGATCATAATTTCAAGTATTTTGGCTCCACATGATGATAATACTACTGGCCTGTAATTTTCCGGCACAGCAGGGTCTTTATTAGGCTCCAATAAATTAATAATGTTAAATTTCTTCCATGTATCAGGAATGCGATCTTCCCCCATTAAAATTCTATTTATATATTAAGAAGAATTATCTTGGCCTTAGTTGGCAAATATTTAAACATTAGATATGAAACATCATCCATACCAGAAGATATGATATTATTCCTGTCATCTTCTTAAATTCAAACTTGATAAAGTGTACGAGCTTTCTACTGTTTAAATAACTGCATTTACTAACCATTTTCATTTTTAAAACTCTCGTTCGACAAGGAGGGCAGATTCGTTCATCGAAACGTCAAGCATTTTCCAGTTCTTTTAGGTTTTTCAGCTTCGTTACGGTCACTAAACTAGCACTTTTGCTATTTACAGCCTGGGGCCAGAGCCGAAGCGGTTTTATTCAAAAAGCCTACAATTTAGGCGGAATAATAAGCAACAATTCGTCTGATATCCTAGTTATTATTTTGGCAATAGCAATACGGGTCCTGGTGCCTCAAAGGATCTATAATAGGATGAAGATGGGGTTGTTTTACCTTCGAATATCGAGGATCTTCCCGATGAATGGGGATTTAATGTAAATAATATTCTAGATGCAGCCTGGAAACGTATAACTGATCCGTCTGGTAATCAATGAGGTGACAGTGGCCTAGAGGTGCGTAATAACATAAAAGACGGCAAGAACTTTGAGAATAAAGAAATAAGCTTGACTGCAAATGGGTAGCTTCAACAAAACTGGAATAATGGACAGGGAATCACTTTACAAAAGGCAGCCATTGAAGCATTTAGTGCTTCATCCCCAATCCAAAGTATTATACAAATTTTAATTAATCGCCATCAAGACTATCATAATTCAGCAGCTCAACACAATCGACATGGGATTTTTTTTTATTTAAAGCATTATCCATCTCATTCATACTGAAAGGAGTGAAATCATCATTTTCATTCAAAGATAGAGTCTTGAAATTAGGGTCTATGTTAATGACAGACATGCCTCTTAATATAGAAAGTTTCAAATTATCTGATATGGACTTATTAAAATTATTTTGTCTAGAATTAGTGCTGAATTTTTTAATTTTTTACCAAACATATGTCATATTTGAATTTCGATTCAATCTTTCACAAAAACTCTTAAAATTTTCTCTTTTCCTTCCTCTTAGATTTTTCTTTGTAGTCGCTATAACTTTTTTTGTTAAAATAAAATTTTCAATAGTGGGAAATTCTCTTGTATTCAAATAGAACACTCACTATCCCACCATGGGTTCCCCTTTTTATAAACCTTACCACAATGTTTAACAGGATTAACTTGCCCGGCAACCGAAACCATTATATCAAATAATTCCTCATATTTTAGGTCATATTGTGAATCTGTTAAATGAATTAGCATTTTGTCATAAAAGGCGTCCCAATGTGCCATTTTAAATTTTTTTAATTCATAAGACTTAAAAAATTTATGGTCACTTGAACTTTTATTATAAATTAAATTAGAAGTCAAACATGTGGGAAAATGATCGCTGTTACCACAATCTTGAATTGTAAACCATGACATTTTTAATGCCAATGCTTCGCTAACAATGGTCAAATCCACTGCACTAGTATTATTACCCAATTTTAACATTGTTGGAGATCCATCATTCATTACTATTAGATCATTGTTAAAGATGAAATCATTAATTATTTTACCACCTTTATAAGGTGTTGATAGATCCCATAAGGGGTGATGCGCATTTACATCCCCCATAATAATTAAATTTTTTGCATTATATGATAAAATTTCATTCAATATATCAAGGTTCAAGTGAATTACAATACATATTAATATATTGTACGTTACCTATTTCAATAATAATATATTGAATGTTTTCAGAGGAATATTTTTTAAGGTTTTAAAAACTATGTTAGATTTGACACATGTCATTACTCCCCCATAACTATCATTTCGGTCTTTTCTTATAATATTATAACCACTTAACTTAAAAAAATTGTCTGCATTTAACCAGGTTTCATTAATCAATAACAGGTCTGGAAATTCTTTATAAACCAGATTTATTAAATTGGTCCTGTTAGAATTGATACTTCTAAATTCCGTTGAACAATTTTAAAATTATTTATATCTGTCATAAACAATAGAAGATTTAGTAAAATTTACTACTTAGTACTCGTCTGAATCAGACTCAACATCAAGGACCATATTATTGTCATTAATTAATATCTCTTTTATGATATTTTTAGTTTGTTCAGATGTATGTTGAAAAGCATTTATAAATTGTTTAACTTCATCAGAATGAAAAGTTGATTTCTGTAAATGTAAGCTTTGCACGGCACTAGTACTAGTACTAGGCAATTCTGAGGAACCTTATTTTGTTGTAAATTTTCAATAGGATTTTGTGAGTTATTTATCTTTTTGAGGTTTTTCGTTTGGGTAAAATAAATTCTCATTATGGGCTTCTTTATCATACCCCCTATGAATTATTCTTCTTTTTATAGCATTTTCAGATAGCACATGCTGATATGATCTTTTAATAGCGTCAGATTTAAATTGATGAAAACGTCTTTGAAAAGGTTGAATAAGATTGCCTTTTGAATCTGATTGATTTGATAATTTACTTTTTATATTCGGAAAGTCACCAGGATGAAAAACAAACTCATCTTGAGAAGTATAAGTATTTTTGACTGCATCACATGCATCGAAAAAAGTTAGATTTTCTTTAGCCATAAGTTCTTTAATATTTTTTTGACGTATATATTCAGGACATTTTTTATCCATCGACTTATGGGAGTTTTTGCAATATAAACATAAGGTTGTACAATATTTATGCTTCTCCTCATTTTGACCTTTTATTTCAGAACAATTATCACACCGTACTTTACCCTTACAGTTATTTCTAGTATGGCCAAAACGAAGACAAAGGAAACACTGTGTAACTGGAGAAACATATATGGAGACAGGCCTATATCATCTTTACAACTGTTATTATTTGCTAAATTATCATCACTCTTAGATATGTAGGACACAGATAAGAGGCCCTCCCCTAACTCACTCATGTCTGTTCAAGATTCAAAGGACTGCGATATAAGCATGCACCAAACAATAACTAAAATAGGCAAAAGCAAAAATCAACTAGCAGAATCTAGTATCGAAAAGCCAAAACGGAATTTAAGCTCAACTTACCTAGATAACACAAAGAATTTTAGAGGGAAGCAATTAAAACACAGCCTCTGAGAAATTTCGATGCCTTCAGTAGCAAAGGTACAACAACACTGCTGTTTCTCTGGCATTTAAGGATTAAAGGTTATGGATATGAAAGTGAATTTGCAGATGTACAAAAGTCAGACGAGTAGGAAGACGAAAAATGAAATAAATTACAAACATGAATTGAATAACCTCATGGCCTAACAAAACTTTAATAGGATGTGTTGATCCAAGAGCGTTTGCTTAGAATCATCAATCAGATTTTTTTCGAGTCGTTTTACTTATCAATCGAATTAGATAGCTATCATGTGATATTCATCTAATAAGTTTAGGACGAGTGGAAGGTGATGATAAGATGATGAGAATATATACAAACTACAAGCTTAGCAAAGGCCTTTGAAAGTGCTATAAAAACGTGCAGTATGATTTCGGGCGAAATAATGTAAAATTTGCAACGTTGTAAATGGTATTAAATACAGTATTGCGATTTTGCTCCTTTTACTGGTTGATCTGTGTTATCGATACTCTCGTTACCTTACTTCTCGCGACCTTACTTGCGGAGTACCAATCTGTTCGACAGGTGTTTGGGGCACCACTTGACAGAGGTGGTATATTTTCTTTTTGAGAAAATTGATAGCGATTCTGGCCTGAGCACTCAAGGCGAGCAGGTATTTTCCTGTATCGGAATAGACATTGCTATTTTTGACCCTCAGGTTTAACTATCGCCTGATTTCAACTATCGAGTATTTCTATTTAAAATGGCTAAAGTTGTAGCGTCTGTAGGCAGTTTGCCTTAATTACCGCATATAACATGCCGGTATATATTATTTAATTAATGGATATATATACCTGATTGTAGGCCATTTTTCTTAATTATCGTAAATTCCTAACCGTGATATATTATTTTAATTATTATATTTAGGCGACTGTAGGTAGTTTGCCTTAATTACCATATATAGCTTTTCGTTATTTATCATATTAGTTAATACATTTATAATTAAACAACTGTAGGCCGTTTGACGTATATCGTTTATAATCTCGTTAACTCCCGTTTCATTTATTGATCTAGGTTATCGAGCTTACCTTTAAATGAGATACGTAATTTTATCTTTATTTAGTTAAATAATTCATTTGGCTAATATCCGAATAGCTGATTGAGTTAAATTTTACTGTATTTGGCTGTAAAGTTAATGGCAGTAATTTGTTTTACATAAATGAAATTTACTAATTTAATTTGTCTCATTGATATCGGAACCGACTTGAGCTCAATTCGTTTACCTATAGATATTTAAGGGCTGCATATTGGACACCTACCTACTATAGATATGATAGGCTAGATCATTTGATTTATTATCAAGGAAAGCAAACACGTTGTGGGGTTTGTCATAAAAAATCTTTTTTATTTGTCACAATTGCAGCGTTGCTTTATATCCAAAAGATCGTTTTTTTAATTGCCACTCCCGTTCATAATATTATTAATTTAAATGTAAATGTATTCTTAACTTACAGTAGTTTATGCTCCTACCGTTCCGTTAAAAGAACATCCCTTTCCTTGGGATAGAGAAAGGGTTAAAATAAAATATATATCTTTAACTCTTATTAATCATAAATAAGAACAGAAAATTAGTATTAGACAAAATTTTGGGAAAAATTTATATTTCAGGGTTAAGATAAAATAATTTCTGACATTTTTATCAAACATGGAAAATATGTAACCCAAAGTTACAAACTTGGAAGCAATTTTTACGCAAAAATAATTGGTTTTTCTTAGGCTTCAAGATTCACTGAAACTTAAAGTAACTATTATAACTTTCTGATATAAAAAAATACTTTGCCGTTACTATAAAAATATGATTACCATGAAAAAAGTTTAGTAAAATTATTGAAACCGAGTTACGAACCATCACCAGGATGAATTTGTTTCTTGGACAAGAATTTATTTGAATTTCCTTCCTTCATTCAGTTTAATATTTATTATATCTGGGCAATGTACAAACAAAACGTAGTTGACAAGCAAAGTCGTCGCTCTTTACCAGACGCACAATAAAATTCTAGCCACTCAAACATAACCTCGTATAGACCCAAATCTAGCCGGCACAGCAAGCATTCTACCCTTACACGAAAACTAACACTTTAAACTTGACACACATTATCTCTACAATTATTAATTATGGCCGAAACGCAAGATAAAAGCAGCAAGATTAATGTTCTGGCCTCGCGCTAACATGATGCGCTTTTGAATTCAAAAGCCGGGAATTTTATGACACCTGAGTGTGTGTGTGTGTGTGTGTGACTCTCGACGATTGGAGATTATGTTACAAGAAAACAATATTTTCCCGTCTGTGGAAGAAAAGTGGCGACGGGGAGTAATTATCATCTAAAATAGACAATTTTAAATGATAATTGATTATATATTCTTCATAACTTTTTCTTGATTAGAAGGGTTACCACCAATAATAAAATTATCCAAGTAGCAGCAACAACTTTAAAGAAGAGCATTTATATGTGCCAAACAAAATGCGGTTTCTTTAAGTATAATGAATAAGTTGAACGTACGAAATTAATATCGAGAATCTATCCATGAAGCCTACCCATCCCATATTTATTCTACATCTATTGTACTCTGGTTGACTTTCATCTCGTAGTACAAAAGGCAGAGCAACAATATGTCTGGTAGAATAGAAATAATTTAATTTCCTTAATTAATTAAACAATTACAGGTATCAACTTTAAATTATGAGACCATTATGTCTTGCCTTGTCATGTCATAATCTCGACTTATTGGAAGAGTTCTCACGTAAGAAGGAATGGTAAAATAGGAAGGGACACTTATCGTTTTGCATTAGAGGCAAACGATCACGTATTGAAAAAATGCAATACATCTCTATTATATTCTCTCTGCCAATAATATGGGAGCTGTTCCCATGACTCAAGAATTACACCCCAGGACAAATCTGAAATATTTTTGAATATATCTAACTTATTTGGTAGTATCACTTTCATTGGCCCAAACATATTTATGATTCGCACTTCTGGTATATAAATCACAGTTATTTCACATATCAATAATGATACGTAGAAAAGCAACACGGCGAAATATACACACCTTCTATAGATTTTTCTCCCCTAGGACCTATTTAGCAATTCCATTACAAGTTTTGATATAATCTTCAGCAATTTTCGGTATCTTCCATCGCTTCCGACGTATCAGAATCGTGATAATTGATTTTCTAAAGAAATCACTTAAATAGAATGAAACCGTACACAATTTTAATAACCCAGCAAAAATTTGAACCCATTTTATTGTGTATCTAGTTCACAAATAAGTGACGCTGATCACTGGAAGGTCCCACACTTAGACTAAACCCCACCATGCATACATTTTTCTTTACACAAAAAATAAGGCAAGTACAAAATTTGCAGGATAACGTTTGCTAGGTGATAAAAAAGGTATAAAAAAATGGTCCTAATGTGACTCTTTGGGTTAATAATTTTATTTGTGATACTCTTCAAAATATTCTTTATAAAGATTAAGCATCGGCTGGAAATGTATCACTTTTTCATTTACATCCTGACTCCTTACAACGAGCAGTACTTTTATGCTTAGTTTTCCTATGCCAGTGCTCGGCATTGTCCAGTCTCATGTTCTTCTTTAGATATTTCTTCGACTGTTTCAATTTCTTCCTGGTTTCCATTGTGAGTTTGCGGTAGGTTCCCGACAACTTCGATATAGTCATGATAGAAACGTGTATCATATTTTTCTTAAATGCTTTCATCATTATCTTATTTTGAGAAGAAATCAGAATCATCATTTCCATCATAAAATAATTAAACCTCATTCTTAGAATCTCCAGCCAGCTCTTTAAATCATTTTATGGAATCATGGAAAGGTAATACTTTTAAAGCGAAAAAGCTTATGGTTTACTTTAACTGACAAGAAGTTTAAGTAGTTTAATACACATGTTTGAAAACTACGTTATTGGCTAAGCCTGCGTGGAAAGTATACATGACTGAATTAATATATTTTATTATAATATGATATTATCCGTTATGATAATATTGATGGAAGTCGGTATCTTTAAGATCGTCTAGAATTATTTTCTATAATTGTTTTCTTCGACATGCATTTTGACAACAATCTGCACCAAGTCAAAGAACAAATATATATAATAGATCATTAAAGTGGATATGTAATATTTCTTTTTTTAGTATCTGGTGCGTCTTCTTTGAATAGCTGAGTAATAATTCTACCCTTTCTCTTTCCCAATTTGAAAAACTTCCAAAAAAAAAAATGCAATAGTAGAACATTGGCTATAATAATTAATTATCGTCATTTATATTCAAGTATTACTTTAGGAGGTAATAAGCATAGCATATTTATTTTCTAGGATGAAGTTCCATCATATTTGACATGGAGATATCATTATAAAGAATTTTGGGGCACTTGAATTTTCCTTTAAAAACTTCATATTGCTCCTATAAGCTGAAATATCGCCATAAAAACTTCCTCTTTTATTAGGTACTTATTTATTTTTGTAACATTGTGACTAGGTATACTTAATTTGAAGTATTTACAGCGTTCTCAGTTTTCTTGCACCGTACAGGCCAATGCTATTTATTCATCGTATATCTAAATATCTGTACAAAATTTCTGAAGCTAAAATATAATTATCTAAATCAATTTAGAATGGAGGTTTTGACTTGCTAAATGAAATTCGATCAAAGCTTAGTTTTAGATTCCTTGCAGTAATAACTTTAAGACCCCTTGAAGCAGGTGGATCAAGGGAAATATGTAGAATCAATGTTTTTGATCTCTCGAAAGCTTTCAACCTGGTAAATATAAATATCCTAATAGATAAGCTGGAAAGCCTATGAATCCGAGGTAATCTAAAAAATTGTATAGTTTCGTTCATGAATAATCGGTTACTTATGATTAAACATAATAATCACATGTCCGACCTATTTAAAGTAAATCTAGGAATTTCCCAGGGGTCCATTTTGGGACCTCTATTGTTTCTCATATATGTTAATGATTTGCCGTACTATATGGGTGACGAGGTGGTCACAATGTACGCAGACGATACATCCATCACTGTATCTGCCGATACACCAGAGGAACTGAATGGAAAAGTTAAAGGTGCAGTTGACAGAATGACTAGTTGGTGTGAAAGGAACAAATAAATATTAAACGAAAGAAAGACTGTATATCTAAATTTTAATGTTCGCAAACCTCAACCAAACAGTCCAGTTGGGCTATCACACAGTACAAACTTTCTGGGGACATACTTACAAAATGATTTCTTAGGGGACACAAATGTCGGTCATGTGGCAAAAAAACTGTGCTTACTACGCGATTTTTCAGTTGAAAAGTGTACTCGACAAAAGTGCATTATTAAACTGTTATTATGCATTAGCATACTCTTACATTTCTCAAAATATTATGCTGTGGGGAAAATGTAGTAAGTCTAAGAATATTTATTTGTCAAAAAATGATAATTCGACTTATTTTTAATTTAGGTCCTCGTGAATCATGTAAATATGTTTTATAAGTCAAATTTGTTTAATTGTTCCTTGTATTTACATGTATAAATGTCTGGTGTATGTACGCAATAATCTTTTCAAATTAGTGCTTCGGTCTCGACGAGACTAGTCTCGGTCTCGTCTCGTCTCGTCTCGAAATTCGAGACCGATACCGAGACGAGACCGAGATCGAGACTTCAAGGTTCGAGACCGAGAGTCTCGTCACGTCAGTCTCGATAGTCTCGGGTTTCGAGTGTTGAATTAAAAGTAATTTATAAGTAGGATAGTACGAAAGTAATGTTTTTTTTTTTAAATTATAGGTAACGTACAAAAAATAAAAAATATTTAATTACACAAAAATCAAAGAAATCTAAGGAAGTATGTACGTATCTATCTAAAGTACAATTTACTAATTGCCTACTAACTTATATTTATGAGTAACACAAAAAAAAA
>JAEQML010063391.1:0-23186 GCA_016904865.1 Pissodes strobi
CATGGTATGAGATTCGTAACGATAATTTTAGTGTTGGGAAATCTTATCGCCAATGGTTGGCTTATTCCCCGAGATGTAACAAAATGTTTTGTTTTGTGGTCTGATCCATACGAAGGATTTTCAAATTTTAAAAAATCTGAATACTGTCAAAAGAAATTTGCGCTTACCAAATTGAGACTTTTAAAGGATTCCTTGGTAAATGCAGAGCAACTTAAGGCAAAAGGAACCAAATTGAGAAACCCTATAGCGATATTTTGATGTTACTATGTTTTTGGCTAATTCGCAGACATTCAGAAAATCCTCTCAGTAAGAACAATGGATATTTCTTAGACCTGTCGAAAACATACGATACAGCCTTGGCTCAGCACTTTTCGGATTTCGGACACAAACAAGATTGCGAAATATAAGGTAATAAGACCAAAAAAGAACAAGTCTGCTAGTACTCGAGACACTGATGTGTAAACATATGACGGGGGTGTAAAAAAATGACAACAGCACGTTGCGTTCCCAAGCGGCCACCCATCCAAGTACTAACCACGCCCGACATTGCTTACCTTCAGTGATCGGACAAGAACTGGTATTTTCAACGTGCTATGGCCGTTGCCTATACATTTTAGCTTGCTCATAGAATAAAAATTAGGTTTAATAACATAGTTTAAAATAATTAATAAATAATACTTATGACGGTTCGTTTAATTTAAAATATGCTTTTTTATCGTCTCAAATCCATTTGAAACGATCTTAAATGACAAAATTGTATAATAACACCGTCCTAGCGGCTAGAATCCGTTTACACATTTCCGTCCCATTTGCCAAGATTTACTCTCATAACGCCGCGTAAGATGTTGACACATCAAAAATGAGCGAGTCTGCTAGTACTCGAGACACTGATGTGTAAACATATCCTATATCGACATCGGTTGTGTAATTTAATGTATTGCTTCAATAGCGTTTAACTGGATAATTTTTTAAAGCCCTTGATATTTTGTATGTTTCACAAAATATTTGAGCAGCCGTCCTAAAGAGTATATTTCGTCTTCGTGACTCCTCGATATGGGTAACCCCTTATTTAGAATTGGCTGCCTATATTCTGGCGTTAGAAAGAACACGTTTTACAAAGAAGCGCTGAAGTAGCTGCGCACTAATCACTGCTCATGGGTTATGATGTCACATCCCCTTACACACTTCCGTCATTTTCCCGAGATTTACCCTCAAACCGCCGCATAAGATGTTTACACATCAAAAAAAATATAATTTTACTATTAACGACTTTTGTATTTAAATTATTTTTTGCAACCCCCTTATTTTTCGAGATAAGGTATAGGCCCCTCTTAAACGGGCCACCCTCTACAATTTAATCTCAATTTTCAGTAGGTATGTTTATTTAATGTTTCGTAATTTCATCGAATAAAGCCAGTTATATTACGCTTCAATGTTTTTTAGATACTCGTATCATCGGCTCATCTGAAAAATGTGTACAGGTCATGCAAAATAGGTAGAACCCTGAGATGCGCAGATCAAAGAATAGGAGAGCCAGTGTACGACAGAGATAGCGAAGACCAAATTTTAGTAAACTACACGCCGCGTGAAAGATTGGTTTATCTATTTGCTATTTATGTAATAATTATGTTTTTATTGTTATGATATTTATGGTTGGGATAACAATAAGCCAAGTCGGCAATAAAATTAGGTGTGAGTTAGTTTAGGTTAGTTTAGGTTAGCTATAGAATATTTCTTCTTCGTAAAAAATGTTATTTCTAATGTTTCATTAATGTATGCACTTTGAAAGCATCATTACGTGATACAAGCAAAGATTATGTTAATTTTTAAATAGAATAGTGTTTATACTATTTTTGTCTAACTAACCTATACCACCGTCTAATATCTATAGACGGTGCCTATACCAAGTGTCCATACCGCATAGGTTTGTGGCAAACCTTCTCTAAACTGTTTTTATAAAATATTCTTTTCTATCACATTTTTAACAAAGCAGTGCATAAACTGGTTACTTGTGAATGCATTGGTAATATAATACTTACTTTGCTTTAGCAGAATCGTTATTGTAAACCAAGTGCAATCAAAAAACAGCCTAGCATGAGAACGAACCCTTAAACGAGGTTGCCAAGCATTTGGTAAAGCTATTAGTACATACAGAAATGGTCCAACAATAATGCCGGTTATTCCGATCGCTGGCCATACCTATAAGAGTTTAAAATAATTTCGTAAAGCAAAGTTTTTCTAATTATTGTAACTGTTTTATAATTTTGGAAAAAAAATGTTTGTTGTGATATAATTTGGAAACCCATCTTACTTAAAGCGCACTTTTTACTACTACTCACACTACTTATCCACATAAAGAAACCTTGCAAGAACGTTTGCGCAAAAGGTTAACTTTGGTATAAATACTGGAAAATACTATCATTAAAATATTATTAATATTACAACATTTTATTGCTTCTCTGGATACCTTAACCATTGTTTGACTATGCATTGTCATTGGAAGGAAAAAGGAATTTGAGCTAGGAGATAAATTCGATACCAAACGAATAGGCTTCAGTTACTTGTTTAAAATGAGTCCTGCAAATATAAGTTAAAAATCAGAAAGAAATCTGTCGCAACAATGTGTGGAGGAAAAGATTTCATTTCCTTTTGCCACTCTTTTTTAACAGAAGGCAGATACTTAATTATTAAGTTCCTGTGTTAAAATAAATAATATTTTTATAAATACCTGCCATTGGAAGGGCCTTAAAAGAGCCAGAGCTTCATTAAGTCTACTAGGAGCATGCGTAACAAACGCTCCACTATCAGCTAATGTTATGAAGGAGAATTCAACCGCGCTGGATCTCTCATAGGTGATTCCCATATCACCGATAAATAAATCTGCTTCCTTAAAAATTAAGATTATTATAGGTATATTAATTACATGGATGGTGATCTCTAAATAGGCAATATTCTGGATAAGGATACGGAGCGGCTATTTTTCGAACACTATTCACTTTACACATTCGGGGAAAAAACTTTATTACTAAAGTGGCCATGAGAAAACCTCAGACAATATTGTCATGTCCTCTGTTTCGCCGCAAGGGGGCGTAATTATCAAATTAAATCTAAATTTGACAATTTCACCATGATATTTCAAATTAAGCTACGACTTTAATAATACCATTAGAAAGCTTCAAAATTTCTACATCAGTACGGTTTAAGGTTTATTTTCGTCCCAACTTTAACAAGGCTGAAAGAAGCTATTGAAAGTGTAATTGGTTAAATCGATGTAACTTCTAAGCAAAAAATCTAATTTTAATGAATTCGAGCTCATTTGAAAGATGTGTCTGCATTTTTAAATGTCTTATCTAGTGGGGTCCAATACTATTAGAGAAATTTGCTAGGGGACGTTATTCGCAATATTAACGTTTTTTCCTTCAAAATTTCTGGAAAAAGTTATATGTAATGGTACATATTTTTACTGCAGTTATAAATAATAAAAAACTAAATTTTTGTCGCAAACCCCAACTGAATTCGTTTTTGAGTTATGGTCAGTTAAATGCTTTAATTTTTGCGATTCATTGCAATGCATTTTTCTCGTCCAAATACCTTCTTCTTTCGCTTTCATTATAGGAGAATTTTAGTTCTTTACCCAACTCTTACCAGCCATAATTTTGCCAGTGCGACCTATATTTTTAATTTCCTTGTCTTTATCTCTCTGATAATGCGTGTAAGACAGTCCCCTACATCCGATTTATATTTAACTTGTTTTCTTGTAGTCAGTAATCTTTAAAAATTCTGAACGATGTATTGCATTCAGTTTCTGTAGTTTTCCAAAATTCTGGGATGTTCAGTTATTTAGACTATGCTTTCTTTATGGACCATCTTTTATCCTTTCTCTTGACCCATCATAGATAATTGTAATATTAAATACACCTCTGGTGAGTTGTCATTCAATGACTTGGCTACTCACCCATATTGGAATACTCAATTTTTAACGCATTTCAGTTCCAGATATTCTTAAACTCTTTGTCAGTATTTATTGGTGTACACTCTCATATTTAGTCATATACTGGGTTTCCAATTAATGCGTAATTCTAATGCAAACCAAAGATTTTATTAAAATAAGCTCGTAGAAAAATTGTCCCTAACAAGTGCAGGAGGTAAAATTTCCCGGAAATTTCTTCCCGCAAGCTATATTGTTTGAAGAAAAAGTAGTATCTATTATTCTTCGTAAAAGTATCTTTTTATGGCTATTTAAAATGCCACTTTTATTCCTAATAAAACAATATACTATTTTTTTGCATTTTTTAAATCCTTTTCAAATTATGGAATATTTTCATATATTTTTCTCTATTCCTAAGGACAACTGTTTCTGAGATAATATCCTAGCTATTGAAGTCTTTTTTAATAATACCAATTTTATTGATATTTCCGGTACCGATTTTTTACTCTCTGAGTACCGTAGCACCACTCAAAATTCGTACCATTAAAGAGGACATTAAAAACTAGGATTAAGAAGTGCAATTTATTTTCTTGTATCATGAGCAATTTTCATATTAAACATCCTCAAAGTTGGAAAATATTAATATCAATTGATATTGCCACGAAGACTTTAGTCACCACTACTTGGCCACGTGAGCTGGCACCATATGCCACATGTACCCTCTGACTGTAAGTGGACTTCGTTTACTGGCGGATCAGGTACTTGCGTTTATAATCTTGTCTCGTGAAACCGTTGACATTAGGAATCGAGAATGTTATAAGAAATTAGTCTATAATTTGCATCGTTGGTGACTGAGAAACCATTGTATTTAAAGTTTTTCTTTTTATGTGCCAAGTTACGAGATATCAAAGAATAACGCACTAACTGAACACGTGATATAATGCATTCTCAGCATAACATAATAATAAATAAAAATAAATAATAAATATCAACCAAAATCTCGACCAAAATCTGTGATTTAGTTAAGCGCGAATGCTTGGTGGCGCTATCCGACTGCGGGTGCTAATACAATTATCTTATTTACCAGATTACGACCACAACTATTTATTAGAAATATATTATAAATTAAAAACAATTAATTATATAAACCTGAAGTAGTGATTCTCCAAGCCTATATCAATGACACGGCTTTTTAGGCCGTTGCCTAATTATGCATGTGATATAGTTCCAAAACCATCATCAAAACCATCATTTTCGCACTCATATTTGAGACGAGCGTGACGACCCCATCCATATTCTTACGAAATTCTGGTGGTATCGTATGCTTCAAAAGTTTTGGCACAACATTCACAACTTACTTGGCTTTGAACACAACAACTCTTCGATGACTACGCTTTATTTTGACAACTTAGTTTGAGAAATTACTTGGACGGATGCCTAACAGCAAATAATTGTTTTTATCGTACAATAGCTGAATGTAAACCAGGTATACCATGGCTAAATTTACCAAAAAGTAAAAGACCCAATAATTTTATATAAGAAAGGACAGATAGATTGGTGAGGGGGAATATCGCACTTCTAAGGACACAGTTTTGAAAGAATTGGCCAGAAATGGTTAAAAAAAAAAACAAAAAAGAATAAAATTTCCAAAATATACGGCAAGCCAGTTGGCATAGGTACTAGGAGGTTGTCCACCTTAATGGATCCCTTTTGCAAACGAGAGAATCATTGTTATGAAAGGTGAAAAGTACTTTACTTTGGGAATTAATGGATTAAAGGAAGTTACGGTTTTTATACCGAAAACATAAAAACTGACCAGATAATGTAAAATGGCAAAATTCACAGATAAAATTTTAGTTTGGTTGAATTTCTACTACAGGAAAATCCAGAGCTTACGTGGGACGGGTAAGGGGCGAAGCACTAGATAGTCAGAGCTATATGCAGAACTGTCTGACCAAATTGGCTGATTTTATACACAAGGGTCATGTTGATGGTAACATAATATTTTGGCCAGTATTACCATCATGCCAGAGACTCAAAATTGGCCAAACCGCTCAAAACATACAATAATTTATACCGAGAAACGATAACTCCGCTCACCTACACCAGGCTGGTCCAATCGAAGATTTTTTAGCACTTTTGGCTAGAAAGGTTTACGATAGAGCATGGGAAGTTGAAAATGAAGAGCAGCTAAGGCGTAAGATCTATAGAAACGTTTTAATTATAAAATATAATAAAACATTCAATTAATTTGTCTTTGCATATATTATCATATGTAATAAAGCAATTTGTGCCAAAACTTTTAAGATATACGTTATTGTAGGCAATAATCTTTAGGGATACTATTCAGGAAACTGCTCAAGGAAATTACTTGAATACTGTCTGATGAGAGATTCTAATAGTAATAGATAACGTTATAATACCCTTCTTGATATTAGCCCCAAGACACCATTGAATGCTCCATTGTCAGATTCAGCTGATCCTTGAATTCTTTCAGGGGGATCAGAATAATTATACCTAAAATGAGAACAAATATGAACTTAATATTCGCTATAGTATAGTGAATATTTTATTTTTAATATTATAATTTAGTCCGCAGTTTTGCTGGATATAAATATTGCGTCATGGAAATTTTCTCTCTAAATTTCAAAATCGGTATTTTAATTAGTACACAAGATTTCAAGATGCGGTTTTCGGTGTTAGTTCGCTTGATCCGCAAGATCTGCGTTCTGCCGCTTGCATGACTGCATATGCGAGTGATAACTGTGTCAACTACGAGAATTTGCGATACAATTGCTATTTTTCATTTTCTCCCCAAAATAATCTTTGATAAAAACCGAAAAAATAATTTCTAGAGATTATTGATGTTTTTTTTCATTTATTTTCAATATAAGAAGATGTTTAGAATTTTAAATAAGTGAAGTTTTAACATGACATCCTATACATTAGACAAACATTTATCACCTGAGTTATGATTAGTAGTTATGGCGTTAATAATGGCAATAGAAACCATGAATACAAGATGTAACATAAGTTTCATTCATATTCGTAAAATCTTCTTTAGAATAGTATCAGGCCAAACATAATGACAGCAGACCAACTTTGATAAAAGTTTTGTGAGCCAAATATTTTAAATCTTATTGCAATGAAAATAGACCGAATATTTTATTTTGAAGTGAAACTTCTTAACGCGCGCCGGGAGGCGAGATTTCAGTTCGTAGTGCATTTGTGAATCCATGCGGTTTAGAGATCTGCGATTGGCTGGTATGAAACGGCGCGCGATTTAAATTTTTGATCCTTCTAAGCTTCGCTACATTTAAACCTATTTTTGTTTGATTTTAATAAAGTATAATATTGGAAAATTTACGTTGATGTATTTTTACTGAACAATTATGTTATCGAAACAAACTGTAGAAAACCGGCCACAAGTAAAAACAGTTCATTTTTCTTAAAAGGCAAGGCATACAAATATGTTATGATATACTTAACTGTATATAATATATTGGTTTTATTATAATGAAATAGGTACATAAATAAGAAAGTTAAAAAACGTTAAAGAGTAAGAACTAAGAAATCCTTATCAACTCTAAAATAGAAACAAGTAAAATAAATTAGTGTGTTTTCACACTAATGTCGTTTTCCATTTTAAAGCATCCTGCTCATCAAAACACTGTGTTCAATTACGAATTTTAGATTTGCAATTTCATCTTGATTGCCCTCAACATTTAATTGTGTAATAATTGTAGGTACAGGAGGGAGTATATCCAATAACTGCAATATTAGGATTAACATCATAATAATATGACAAAACATAAAAACGAAAGCCAATCCTAATTACCTGATTCTTATAAGTCAGTATCCTCGACATCAACTTTGAATTTAATTAGCTCAGTATCATCCATGATACCCTTATTCAATTCCTTGGAAAACAAACAGGTATATGTTTATATCATATATTTAATACTCCTAAATATATGGTATACAGGGTGCTACAAATTCGAGTGCATGCATGGGGATCTCGGGAACCGTAAGAGATACGAGGTCGGTTGAATTAAGGCAAAGTTGCGCAATTTGATCCCCAACAAGATGCCGTTTTGAAATTTGAAATATTCCGAACACATCCGGAGATATCCGAAAAAAAAAACAAAATTGTCCATAATCGTTTTTATTTTTTTCTGACGTTATTTGAAAAAATATTTTAAAATAAGTAACACTCTTTCATTGCCACTTTTTTCCCTCTACAATAAGACATTGTTAAATTTAAAATCCGACGTTTCGTCTTCTAGCAACCATCATCAAATTATTTTTTTTAAATACGGTCCTGGATTTTTTTTTTGTTTTTCATTGCCTATTAGCCTCCTTAAGGCAATGACGTATCGCAAATATAAGAAAAATTCTACCTAAAATGTATGAATCGCCCATCTCTGTCTCACACATTAATTTATTCATAAATCCGTCTTTATTCAACGCATTGAAGAACGATTAAATTGGAAACATTTTTATACTTTTATGTTGAAATGAAAGTATGGATAAATTTGGGCTAGATAAACAATAATATGAAATTTTTGAATTTGGTTTTTGACGGTATGGGTCCACAAGGAAAAAAAATAGGTTTTCTTTGCCCAACGTTTTGAAAAATGTACCCACAAAGTCCTAGATTTTCCGAAACGTTGGCCAAGGGAATCCTAGTTTCTCTTGTTTCTTAACCCGCGCCCATAAAAAGTCAATTTAAAAAATTATTAGAGAGTCGCAAGGAATACCTAAGAATAGGAAAAGGTAGGAAATTAGCTTGTATTTAAAATCTAAAATCTCACAAATGTTAAAGAATACCTAGTTCTTTTTGAAATTTTAATAACAAAACTAAATTTAACTCATAAGCAAAACGCTAAAGTACCTATAACTTCAGTGTTTTTGCGAAATGGAAATTCAACATTAACATGAAAATAGCAAAAACATAAAACAAATAAACACATAATGAGGTTATTTATTTGTGTATTTATTTGTTGTATGTTTTTGCTATTTTTATGTTAATGTTGAATTTCTATTTCGCAAAAACACTGAAGATATACTTTAGCGTTTTGCTTATGAGTTAAATATATATATATATATATATAGGGTTGTTATTAAAGTTTTATTTACCTAGTTCTTTAACATTTGTGAGATTTTAGATTTTAAATAAAACCTAATTTCCTACCTTTTTCCTATTCTTAGGTATTCCTTGCAACTCTCTTATAATTTTTACATTGGCTTTTTATGGGTGTGGGTTAAGAAACAGGAAAACCAAGATTCCCCGGAAAATCTAGGGCTTTGGGGATACATTTTTCAAAACGTTGGCCAAAGAAAACCTTTTTTTTCTGGACCCATACTGTCAAAAACCAAATTAAAAAATTTGATATTATTGTTTATCTAGCCCAAATTTACCCATACTTTCATTTCAACATAAAAGTATAAAAATGTTTCCAATTTAATCGTTTTTCAATGCGTTGAAAAAGGACGGATTTATAAATAAAATAATGTGTTAGACAGAGATGGGGGGATTCATACATTTTAGGGCGAATATTTCATAAAATTATGAATTTTTCTTATGTTTGCGATACGTCATTGCCTTACGGAGGCCAAAAGACAACGAAAAACGAAAAAATATATCCAGGACCGTATTTAAAAAAGTTAAGTTGATGATGGTTGCTAGAAGACGAAACGTCGAATTTTAAATTTAACAATGCCTCCTTGTAGAGGGGAAAAAGTGGCAATGAAAAAGTGCTATTTATTTTAAAGCATTTTTTCAAATAACGTCAGAAAAAAATAAAAACGATTTTGGAGAATTTCTTATTTTTCCGGATATCTCCGGAAGTGTTCAGAATTTTTCAAATTTCAAGACGGCATCTTCTTGGACATCAAATTGCGCAACTTTGCCTTAATTTAACCGACCTCGTATCTCTTACGGTTCCCGAGATCCCCATGCATGCACTCGAATTTGTAGCACCCTGTATATACCTCACATACCTGTTTGTTTATAAACATAATAAAATATTACCAAAAAACCACTTCAAATAACGTCAACGTCACCTGACGTAGGCTAGCCAATCGCGCGCCTCTAAACCGCATGCATTCACAAGTGCACTACGAATTGAAATCTCGCCGCCGCGCCGCGCCGGGAGTAAAATTTGAAAGTCGCGAACACGGCGGGCGAACACGGCGCGGCGGGCGAACGCAGCAGGCAACAGACGATGAGTGAAACGGCCTGGCGGAAGAAAAATATGAGCATATTGATATTGGGAAATCTTTGTTAGTTTACAAGATAAAAATATTGGATTTGCTCTATTACCTTGTCAAGACATAAGCGAAACTTTTATGAAGAATAGTTTTTTTTTCATTTAGGCCTTCTCTTTTTGTTAATTGAGTATTATATTTAAAATAAATAAAAGTAAAAAAATAATTTAAAAAAACAAGCTTTTATTTAAATGCACTAAATAGAAGAAAATAAAATTTAAAGTAAATCAAACCCATTCTTTTGTTACATATTAAACATTATTATATGATATAAAAGCTTGTCGCGAGATTTTCTTGTTTAAATTTCTCGCGACAAGCTTTTATATCATATAAAAATGTTTAATATGTAACAAAAGAATGGGTTTGATTTACTTCAAATTTTCTTTTTTTCTTTTTAGGGCTTTTAAATAAGAGCTTGTTTTTAAAAATTATTTTTTTACTTTTATTTATTTTTTACTTTTTAGTAGGTATTATGGGATAGCAAAATCACAAATTTAGTGAATATTATATTTTTATTTATAAAACTTAGATTCGTAGTATATAATAAAATCCATTTTGAATCCGCTATTTTGGATTTTTTGATAAAATATTTATATTCCTCGTCCCTAAAAACCCCCTAATACCAATTTTAAACGAAATCGGACATACGTTAAGTAGTGCCCTCCTAACCTTTAAAGGGTGGGGGGAAGTGTAAGCAACACCATAGTTTTAAATTATCATTTGAACTACAAACGCATACCAAATTTGAAGCCAATTAGATATGTAGAAGTCAGCTAAAATTGACTTGCAACATTTAACCCAAAATCGGCCATGTTGAATACGCCATTTTGAATTTTTAAAATCTGATAGAAAATTCATATTCCTTGTCCCCAAAAACCCTCATATACCAATTTTAAACGAAATCGGACATACTTTAAGTAGTGCCCCCTCCCCTACCCCTAAAAGGGGGGAGGTGTAAACATTATAATATTGTATTGTCATCGGAACTATAAACGTGTACCAAATTTCAAGTCAATCGGACATATAGAAGTATTATAGTTCTAATTAAGCTTGCAAGATTTGATTACAGACAGATATGTATAAGGCTAGGGCGTATAATTATTGGGATATCTTTGCTAGTTTACAAGATAAAAATATCGGGTTTGCTCTATTACCAAAGAGTATATAATGTAAAGAGAAGACAGCCGGCGAATTTCCTTTGATCTTTCGTCAGCCGTTTCAATGACCTCGTCCCTTTAACTCGGAGATATCGCGACGTTGCCAGATATAACTTTTTATCAAGGCGGGCGATGTTGACGTCAAGTCAAACAAGATGGCGAATAATCGATTTCATCACAGTGGGTCGAAATAACGGAAATTAGGACAAAATTTACTAAATAGGTATCTAATACTTTGTGCTAGGATAAACTTTTATATCGAGTGATTTTCATTCAAATTCTCTGAATTTGTTTAAACTTTTGCATTTTCTTAAAATCTCAGTGCTCAACTTATTTTAATAAAAAAATGTCATAAAATTCAGTTTTTTAATATTTCCGGCGAATTTTTATTAAAATTTATTCAGGACGTCTAAAAGCTTTAATTAATCAAATAAGAATTTCCTTCAGTTTAAATTAAAAAGGTGTAATCAATATTTTTCGATTATTTTAAAGGAAAGTTTCAAAACATCTTAGTATGTAGATAAACCAACGAAAAAGTAAATTCTATTCGAATCTCACTTTAAAGCTTCATATTTACTTCCGCAAATTTCGCCTTTTTTGACAGTTGTTGATTTTTCGCTCGAATGTAAGTTTTGGTCCATACTCATTGACGCGAAATTTTGCCGGCGAATATTTGCTAAAAAGTTCAAATAGTTTTAACTTTTTTGCGAATTTATGCTTTTAGTGGAATAGGTTTTATAGGTTAGGTCCAAGTACCGGAAGATGTAAGCAGGTTAGTAATATATTTTTATGTCTAGAATGGGCTCAATTAATCTCATTTCTGCAACTAAATTGCGAAAATCGCATTTTAAAAATATATTTCTAATATAGTATCGGCACCGGCACCGGTTCAAATGACTACAATAAGCTGAGACTAAGTGAAACTAACCAAAACTTGATTCGACGATTAACCAAAGCTAACAGAATCTATTAAAATTGATTATAACGTATCGTAACGGGTTCAAATTACTAAAATAAGTTGATACTAACTGAAACTAACCGAAAGTTGATTGGAGGACTAACCCAAACCTATTCAAATTAATTATAACGTATCGGAACAGATTCAAATAATTAAAATAAGTTGAGACTAAATGAAACTAACCCAAAGTTGTTGACGACTAACCCAAACTAACAAAATCCATTAAAATTGATTTGAATGTATTCTGAAAAGCTTGAAATGACTAAAATAAGTTGAGAATAAGTGTTGCTAACCGAGAGTTGATTGAACTACTAACCCAAACTAACCAAATCTATCAAAATTGATTATAACGTATCGGAACGGGTTCAAATTACTAAAATAAGTTGATACTAACTGAAACTAACCGAAAGTTGATTGGAAGACTAACCCAAACTAACCAAACCTATTCAAATTGATTATAACGTATCGGAACAGATTCAAATAATTAAAATAAAATGAGACTAAATGAAACTAACCCAAAGTTGTTGACGAATAACCCAAACTAACCAAATCGACTAAAATTGATTTTAATGTATTCTGAAAAGCTTGAAATGACTGAAATAAATTGAGAATAAGTGTAGCTAACCGAGAGTTGATTGTACTACTAACCCAAACTAACCAACTCTATTAAAGTTGATTATAACGCATCGGAATCGGTTCAACTGATTGAAATAGTTAAGACTAAGTGAAACAAACCAAAAGTTAAATCGAGGACTAACCTAAACTAACCAAATCAATTAAAATTGATTATAATATATCGGAAACGCGTTAAATGACTCAAATAATTTGAGAATAAGTGAAACTAACCGAAAGTTGGATCGACGACTAACCCAAACTAACCAAATCTATTAATATTGATTATAACATATTAGAACCGCTTTAAATGATTGAAATAAGTTGAGAAAAAGTGAAACTATCTGAAAGTTGAATCGACGACTAGACCAAAGTAACCAAATCTACTAAAATTGATTATAAAGTATCTGAACCGGTTCTAATGACTAAAATAAGTTGAAACTAAGTGAAACTAACCAAAAGTTGATTGAACGACTAACCGGATTAGGTTGGTTAGTTCGGGTTAATCGTCGATTCAACTTTCGGTTAGTTTCACTTAGTCTCAACATATTTCAAATATTTGAACCGGTTCTAAGACGTTATAATCAATTTTAATAGATGCTATTAGTTGGGTTAGTCACCAAATCAACTTTGGGTTAGTTTCTCTTAGCCTTAACTTATTTTAGATATTTGAACCGGTTCCGATACGTTATAATGATTTTATTACATTTGGTTAGTTTGGGTTAGTCGTCGATTGAACTTTCGGCTAGTTTCACATAGTCTCAACTTATTTTAATCATTTGAACCGGTTCCGTTACGTTATATTCAATTTTAATAGATTTGGTTAGTTTGGGTTAGTAGTCCAATCAACTTTCGGTTAACTTCACCTATTCTCAACTTATTTTAGCCATTTGAAGCAGTTCCGATACGTTATAATCAATTTTAATAGATTTGGTTAGTTTGGGTTAGTGTTCAATTAACTTTCGGTTAGTTTTACTTATTCTCAACTTATTTTAGCCATTTGAAACGGTTACAATACCGACGTCATTATCGATTCCAATAGATGTGGTTAGTTTGGGTTAGTCGTCGATTCAACTTTCGCTTACTTTCACTTATTCTCAACTTATTTTAGTCATTTAAAGCGGTTCCGATACGTTATAATCAATTTCAATAGATTTGGTTAGTTTGGGTTAATCGTCGATTCAACTTTTGATTAGTTTCACTTTGTCTCAACTTATTTTAATCATTTGAATCGGTTCTGATACGTTATAATCAATTTCAATGGATTTGGTTAATTTGGGTTAGTCATCCAAACAACTTTCGTCTAGTTTCATTTAGTCTCAACTTATTTTAGTTATTTGAACCGGTTCCGATACCTTATAATCAATTTTAATAAATTTAGTCAGATTGGGTTAGTCGTCGAATTAACTTTGGATTAGTTTGGGTTAGTCGTCCAAACAACTTTCGGCTAGTTTCACTTAGTCTCAACTTATTTTAGTTATTTGAACCGGTTCCGAGACGTTATAATCAATTTTAATAGATTTGGTTAGATTGGGTTAGTCGTCCAATCAACGTTCGGTTAGTTTCACTTAGTTTCAACTTATTTTAGTCATCTGAATCGATTTCGATACATTATAATCAATTTTAATAGATTTGGATAGTTTGGGTTAGTCGTCGATTCAACTGTCGGTTGGTGTCAGTTATTCTCAACTTATGCTAGTCATATAAAGCGGTTCCGATACGTTATAATGATTTTATTACATTTGGTTAGTTTGGGTTAGTCGTCGATTGAACTCTCGGCTAGTTTCGCATAGTATCAACTTATTTTAATCATTTGAACCGGTTCCGTTACGTTATATTCAATTTTAATAGATTTGGTTAGTTTGGGTTAGTAGTCCAATCAACTTTCGGTTAGCTTCACTTATTCTCAACTTATTTTAGCCATTTGAAGCAGTTCCGATACGTTATAATCAATTTTAATAGATTTGGTTAGTTTGGGTTAGTGTTCAATTAACTTTCGGTTAGTTTCACTTATTCTCAACTTATTTTAGCTATTGAGTTTGTCGTCGTATCAACTTTGGGTTAGTTTCACAGTGCCAAAAGATATTTAATATTTACAAAGCATTCCGTTATCGTTATATAATATGTACTTATAAAAAAAATCTGACACCTAGACGATTTTTCCGGTCTCGACCTTCACCTAATTTTATTAACATTCACTAATCCGACTATAGATTTCTCCTATTTGCCTTTGTATTTTTCATTGCTTCGTATATATTTCCACCGAAGTCCGAATAAAATATTAAAATAGAAATAAAATTAAGGATTTCCACAAATCCGACTCTGTTCTGAACACTCTGCCTACACACGAACGACTGATTAAACTAAAACGCTCTACATGCTGCCAACAATCTGCGGATTTTCGGCGGCTAGCACAAAATATTTGGGGGAGTGGAGCTACTAGTTTACATATACTTTGGTTTTAGGATAATTACCAAAAGGACGCAAACGGAACATAAAATAATAATATCTCCACCGAAAAAAATTATAATTAATATTATGATCCAATAGTCAAAGTATCTATTCTACAATATAACTAATGAACCCAATGCCTGAAAAGAATAAACAAATAAATATAGCAAAGCAGTCAAGAAATTTGAGGTTAATTCACAATTATGGTAGAATTCGTAAAAAAAAAATTTTTTCGCCGCGAATAATTTTAAAGCTGAAAATGACAGTTTATGTCAAAAAAGGCGAAATTCGCAAAAGTGAGTATGAAGCTTAATTATTAGAGTAGAATTTTCTGAATATTTAGTAATAAAATTAAAACAATTAATGTTTTATCAGAAATCCGAGGATTTTTTGAGAAATGTCATGAAAAATGCATGTATTGTAGGTGAGCACAATTTTACCGAGTGATTGTTAAGAGATTCTATTAAATGAATTGTGTTACATATAATAATTAAAGTTTACACACCTAATTTCAATTTCACAATATGAATTAAAAAACTAAACTAAACGTCTCCCTAATAAATCTAAACTTGACCTTTACGACATATATTTAACCCACTGTGTTGGCTGATCGTCCTTGCTTGACGATTGTGTCCGATATAATCCGATAACATACGAGGCGCCCTTTAAGTCGGAGTTCTCATCTATCCCTCTCTAATTTGATTGCTCTGTCTTACTGTCCTCTCTTTACATTATATACTATTTGCTATTACCTTGCCAAGACATAAGCGAAACTTTTATGAAGAATAGTGTTTTTTCATTTAGGCCTTCCCTTTTTGTTAATCGGCGGGCGAACGCAGAACGACAGACGATGAGCGACACGGCCTGGCGGAAGAAAAATATGAGAATATTGTTATTGGGATATCTTTGCTAGTTTACAAGATAAAAATATGGGATTTGCTCTATTACCTTGTCAAGACATAAGCGAAACTTTAAATTGAATGGTATATTTAAAAAAAACACACTTTTTAACCAAGCCGAGGCTAGGGCGTTTAAGTTTAAACTGGAAATGTTTCAATTTCCATCTAAAATAAAAGGGACGCATCATTGTAGATATATAAGGTGTGTTCTGAACAGGTACTAAAGGTTTTATTCCATAGATCATGCTACTCCCTGCTCGAGATTTCTTAAAATAGGCATACGGTATTTTTTTCTTAAAATAAGAGATACATATTCTATGAAAAGATCTGTAAATACCCCAAAAAAACTAGTATTTTATCCATTTTTAAGTAAAGCCAGACGTCATTTAAAAATGTACGGTTTTGGTTCAAAAGTAACACAAGCTCAAAAACAACATGGCATGAAGCTTAAGGCAAAGACAATCATACTACGAAATGATTCTTTGCTTAAGGATAACAGGTTTCGGTTAATTTTCCTTAAATAAGTATTGTAGATATTGACGCCCTGAATTTTAAAGCTGTTCCTGGTAAATTTGCCGATCATTCTTCGTTTCGGAGATACAGGATCTTTAAAGATGGCAGTTCCGTATAGCCACCGTCTAGACGGTGGTATAGCTGTATAGACTAATAATTTTCGTAAAAAAAAATATTTAATTTCAGGTATTTCTTTATTGTATTTCTACAGGCAACCAACGCATATTATATACCGAGGGTTTAAAGCGACCTAGTTAATCCCGCAAGTGAAGGGATTAAAATCACTTTAGTTTCGTTATATATGCGTTAATTTTGGTAATTTGTGTAAATATTATTTTCAGTAAGATGTGCAGCAAAATAATCAAAGCGCTTTTTTTTATTTTGATTTTGAAAGTCATATAGGTATGTAGAGACGAAAGTAAAGAATGCAATCAATAAAGCATTACCAAACACCAGCTACTAGAGTAACAGAAATACCTGACGTTATCAAAATGATAGATCATTGTCGGTTTAAGAATAAAAATATATTTTTAATCCCTAGAGAGTAAAAGTATTTTTTTAATTCCTTGGGATTAAATTGGGCAGATGTAACATCAAAACTTTATTTATATACAGATGTCAAACGCTGCATAATAGAAACAAACAAAAATATTAAAAATCACTAGAAATATTTTTTACCCAAGATTCTTTTGGTAAGGTAAAAGATACAGAAAAATTTGTTTTGCAAACTCTCTTAGTTGACAAACTTTTGCAAAAACGCAAGGGTTTCATTTCACAACCTGAATTTCCCATTTGCATATGCAGTTATGCGAGCGGAAGCACGCATGCTCTGATGACGAAACGGACACTGAAAATCGCATCTTGATATCTTGTGTCGAAATTATAATATCCATATTATTTAAATTTTAATTTCATGCCTTGATGCGCTAGTTATATGTTCAGCGGTTTAGCTTGCTTACTTTTCAAAATATTGCTAGTGTCAAATGAAAACTACATCTAATTACGACTACCTTCTCTGGGCTGATACAGAACGCCATAATGACGACAAGCTCACGGAAGACGGACCTCAAGTCCGCTTCCTGGGATGTGCAGCTAGGCCAGGCTGGCTGCAAGTGACTTGCGTTGACGACGCGAGCATGACATGGCTTAAGAACGTAGTAACCGTCCTGAAGCCATGGGAGGGTGCTCAACTAAAAGCCGTCAGCGGAGTCGACATGCCAAAACCACATATATGCATCGCATACATACCCGATGATAACGACAAACGGTTGACATCGGAAGTGGTTCTTACAAGACTGCGGAATATGAACCGCAGTCTAAACACCCGGGAGTGGACAATTCTACACCGGAAAGAATCAAGTCCAGGACAAACCTGGACATTCGCCATTGATGACGAATCAATGGCGACTCTGAAGGGGATGGACTTCAGACCCTTCTTTGGCTTTGGACAGGTCCAATTCCGTCCTAAGCCACGGGGGGAACGGAGAGACGCCCCACATGAACAGGAGGCTGGCACTTCCGCCGAAACCCCTCAGGAGGAAGCTGAAGGTAGGGTTGATCCTGTCTTCACAGGAGCTTCTAAACTTGAGACCGGATTGGTGGAAGCAACAGCTTCAACATCGGGTGGCAGAGAGGGAGCCAAATCCCTCTCAAAAAATGTCGCACCTCGACCAGGCTCCCTGAAAGGGAAAGGAAAGTCCATCCCTGGCAAGGGGACCAAAGGTTCGAAAAAACAAGGAGGTAGGGCCCCCTTGCATGAGCAGACTGGGAAGAAAAATGGAAAATAAGACCATTTTTCTGCAGGCCAATCTGCAACATGCCAAGGCTGCTTCATACATCCTTGGCAAAACTTTTAATGAAGGGCGGGTAGATATCGCCCTTCTCCAGGAACCCTGGCTATCAACCACAGGCCAAATACGAGGCCTAGGTAATACATCAGGTAAGATAATTTGCTCTGGAAACAGACCCAGAGCATGTAACTTAATCAAAAACAACATGAAATTTTTCAAAATTTCAGATCATTGCTCGCGGGACATGGCGACAGCGCTTGTCAAAATACCCATGGGACAGGGCACAACGGATATGATCGTTTGCTCTGTCTACTTTCCTGGGGACGCTGAAGCAAACCAACCTCCTCCAATTGAAGTGCGGAACTTGGTCGCCTACAGTCGGAGGAAGAACATCCATCTATTGGTTGGATGTGATGCCAATGCGCACCATGCAGTGTGGGGCAGCACGGACACCAACCAAAGAGGTGAGTCATTATACAATTATTTACTAGGGGAGGGGCTGGTTGTTAATAACAGGGGCTCTGAACCAACCTTTGTAACTGCCAATAGGCAGGAGGTATTAGATCTAACCATCAGTGATAATCTCTTATACACAAGAATCTCAGATTGGATAGTGTCATCAGAGCCCTCGTGCTCTGATCATAGACATATTCTCTTCAATCTGAAAACAGGGAAAAGACCCATCTTTGAATACAGGGATCCTAAGTGCACTGATTGGGCTGGTTTTAGTCTTACCCTTCAGGAGCAGATGCGGACCTCTATTGCAAAGATATCAAATCGTGATGAGATTGATCTGGCCTCGTAGCAACTGAGGACAGCCATAAATACGACTTATCATGAAAACTGTCCAGTCAAGACTAAAAGGGACAACAGAGGAACCACTTGGTGGAACAACTCCCTTGACAAACAAAGGAAGGAGGTTCGTAAACTCTTTAATAGAGCTAAAGAGACCGCCACATGGGATCAATACAGAACTGCTCTAACGAACTACAACAAAGCCATCAGAGAGGCAAAAAGGAATTCATGGGAAACCTTCTGCCAGGGCATAACAGATGCACCTGGCAGTGCAAGGATCCATAGAATCCTCTCTAGAGAACCCGTTCAGGAGTTAGGATCGCTAAAACGACCTGACGGATCCTTTACGGAATCTGGCATGGAGACGTTGGAGCTTCTGGCTAGGACTCATTTCCCGGGATGTCGGATTTTGCATAATGATGAGGAGGAGCCTGTTTCGGACCGATCAAATCGGCCAAAAGCGGGCGACTGGATTGTCCCCAAGAACATCATTAATGCATCAACAATTAAAAGTGCTATTCTATCGTTTCAGCCTTTTAAATCACCTGGCGAGGACGGAATATTTCCAGCACTGCTGCAGAACGGTCTGGAAGTGTTAACACCGTTCTTAATCAAACTTTTTAGAGCCAGCCTAGCGAGTAATTATATACCTAGCAGCTGGACTAAATTCAGAGTGGTGTACATCCCAAAAATGTGACGTAGGGAATCAACACCTAACTCATGGAGATCTATAAGTCTGACCTCCTTTCTGTTGAAATGCATGGAAAAGATACTTGACGTGCACATTAGAACGGGTGCACTTGGTGAGTATCCACTGAATGCTCACCAATATGCGTATCAGACCGGCAAATCTACAGAACTAGCACTAAACAACCTTGTCGGGAACATAACACAAGCGTTAGAAAGCAAGACTATCGCGATGGGTGTGTTCTTAGACATCGAAGGAGCATTCAATAATGCATTACCAAACTCCTTATACACAGCATTAGCTGAAAGAGGGGTTGAACCACAAATAAGGAACTGAATCGGAAGTATGTTAAATTGCAGAGTGGGCACAACAACCCTACAGGGGGAGAGCGACAGATTCAGGGCTGTTAGAGGATGTCCGCAGGGCGGGGTTTTGTCGCCCCTTCTGTGGTCTCTCCTGATGGATGGTCTGCTGGCGGTCCTCTCGCTGTGGGATGTGGAGGTGCAGGCATACGCGGATGATCTAGTAATACTGATAAGAAGCAACTTGCAAAGAACTACTTCAGAGGATCTGCAAGAGGTGCTATGACTGGTGTGAAAGGGAACAACTATCTGTGAACCCACACAAAACAGTTATAGTACCGTTCACAAGGAAGAAAAGGCTGGAAGACCTAAGACCACCTTCACTCAAAGGAGAAACTATCCCATTTGCGAATACAGTGAAGTATCTGGGAATTACCTTAGATAAAACACTTAACTGGAATGCGCATCTGGATAAAATTGCCGCAAAAGCGAAACTGTCATTATGGACCTGCAGACGCATTTGCGGCAAAACATGGGGCATACATCCCAAACAAATGCACTGGCTCTATATCGCGGTCATAAGACCAATGATAACATATGGGGCAGTAGCTTGGTACTCTAAGAGCTTACAGAGCTCCGCGAGAATCAAATTATCTACCTTACAAACACAAGCGTGTCTGGCAATTAGTGCCGCTTTCGGCACTACACCCACGGCAGCGCTTGAGTGTCTTCTAAATCTGCCACCTCTTCAAATAGTGCTGGAGAAGGAGGCTAGATGGGCGACGTATAGATTGACACAGGCGGTGATCAACAATCCGCAGGCGATCATCATGGTGCCCAACAGGCTGAAAAATGCCAATGAGCAGGACAGTGTGTTGGGTCTACCATCAGATGTTATGCCTACCAAAACCACCTATTACCATGCCTATGACGTCCTCCTACCAGAGAGGAACGAATGGGCGAAGGACTCTGAAAATCTGAGAAGAACAGAGAATAGGTAGTTGGTTCACTGACGGCTCCAAGATCAATGATGGTACGGGAGCCGCTGCATGGAATAAAAATGGTAAGGTCAAGCTTAAATGTTCCCTAGGCAAACATGCAACCATTTTTCAGGCTGAAGTTAAGGCCATTGATATGACTGCACAGTGGCTCATCGATAGAAACTGGAAAGGCAAGTCAATCAAAATTTTCTCGGACAGTCAAGCAGCTCTATAAGCTCTTTATTCTAGCCGTTGTTCATCCAAGGCAGTATGGAACTGCCAGAAACTACTCACCAAACTAGGAAGAGAAAACAAACTTACACTGATCTGGATACCTGGACATACAGGATATGAAGGCAACGAAAAAGCTGATGCTCTTGCGAAGCAGGCGGCCGCAACGGCCTTCATAGGACCAGAACCAGTACTGGGAATAGCTTATAACACAGCTAAAGAAGCCCTCTCCAGGTGGACACAAAATCAATTTGTAGATAAATGGAGAGAGTTACCAGGCCTAACTCATTCAAAGTTGGCGGTGAATCTGCCATCAGGAGTGTGAACCGGACAGCTTCTTCAACTTGGCCGGCAGCAGGTACAGGTTGTAGTTGGCATGTACATTGGCCATTGTCGGCTAAGAAGCCACATGAACAAGATAGGGCTCTCCGAAGAAACGGAATGCCGCTTGTGCTTGGAGGACGAAGAAACAATGGAGCATGTTATATGCCACTATCCAGCAATGGAAAGAACCAGACAAACAGTCTTTGGAAATACTCAAATCACACTTGCAGATTTGAAAACTATCCACCCCAGAAAGCTGTTCGATTTCTTGAAAAGGATCGAGCCTCTGGCATAGTGGAAAACACAGATGTGAGCCACAATAGACTAAGGGTCGCAGTGGAGGGTCCTATTTGGACCCACTCACGTGTACAAATACAATACAATACTACCTTCTCTGCATTTTATATACAACATTTCATGAAATTAGAATAATCTTTTGGATAAGAGCATCTTAAAAGATTTCATCGCATATAATTTTCGACATATACTTTGGTGAAAAATGTTATAAATCTTATAATATTTACCTAAAATTGAGCTTTTTGGAGAGCAAAGATAGAATTCTGTCATCTCTGCCGCCAATAACTTCAAAACTATTATTTCCAGTCGAGTTGTATCGCAGAAAATGCCAGGGTGGTTTCTGTAAATAAATACTATTAGGAAGTAGTGTTAGAATATAACTTTTTTATATACACAAACTATCTGTATTCTAATATTGAATGTTATTTCTACTAAGCGACCTATAGTAGCTTAATAATTGTAAATACACAATGTGCGAATATTTCAGTTAAAATAAAATCGAATAATAATAAAGAGCTGACATTTTTCTAAAATATAGGAAAACATTAACAACAGCTGGATGAGGTTAATCTTCAGTTATGGAAGAATATAAGAGAGACAGACATAGAAACGATTGAAAATGTGACCCACAGTTTACTAAATAGATGTTTAGTAGGGAAACTTTGGTGTGAACCCTGTTAAAAACATACACTCATGGACAAAAAACACGGACATTTAATGCTTCTTTCAAAGTCAATCTTAAAATCTTTTTTAAGTCTTTCGTCCATTTTGATAATTTTTTCTCAAGTTGTATCCTAATTGTTATTTGATATTGATGTTGTGCAAAATTTTAATGGGTTTGGTGTTTTACAGTGTAGAAGCAAAAGTTGTGTTTTGCCAAAATTTTCGAACTGTGCGAAAGAATCCGACGGGAAAATGGTGGGTCTATGTATGACCTTTTTAAGCCTCATAATTTCTTAACATTTTTTTTTTATTAAAATCAATATTTTTA
>MU193533.1:720-23184 GCA_016904865.1 Pissodes strobi
ATATATATATATATATCGATAAGCTATATACGATTATTAAGGCAATTGACCGAAAGCCATTTGATTATATATTCATTAATTAAAATGATACATAATGGTAAGAAATACACGGTAATTTATGTAAATAACCTACAATCATTTGATTATATATTCATTAACTAAAATGATATATACCTGTACGATATACACGGTAACTTAGGCAAATGACCTACAATCATTTGATTATATATTCATTAATTAAAATGGTATATACCGGTAAGCTATATATGGTAATTAAGGCACTTAAATAAGTTAAAATCGATTTTTCTTGATTCTGGTTGAGTTGTAGACCCTGCGCTCCGTAGAAGCACGTCTCCAAGGCTGCGGCACCCTGATAAAAAAAGGCCTCGGTACTGCTAACTGAAGGCGGGATTAGATTGGCCAGCGTGAAATTCTACGTCATAGAAGGAATTCTATCCCACAGTGAGACACTAGGTAAATGATAGCCATCTTAAATAGAATCACTCTTGCCGAACATACCTTTAAAAAAAGGGGTCACCATACTAGTTCATCACACAACGTTTATAGACGATATAGCCGAATGATTCTCAGGTATTTTTGCGTTTCAAGTCCCGGGCGAGCTATTACTTCAAATTACAAGTTATCATTACAATTTTTTTACAAATTTTAGTGATACTGTCTTTCCAACGGAGGTTCGATTAAAATATGCCGATCCTTTTGTAACAAACTTTCCTTATATAGAGAAGAATATGCCAAATGTCATTAAGTCCCCTACCGTATCCACTAAATTCATTGTATTTTCTGCAATAATATAGCAATAAGCCATTTTTCAGAAACATTTGTTGCTCCTTTATACTTGTAAATATTGTAATATACTATTAAAATTTGTTAGTATTTTACGATAATAATTCGCTATTAATATTGAAAGTGTGTCCAGACTTTTTCACGTCATTACCGTCCCGCCTTCTTCTAATACAATTTTCTGGCGTCAGATCGCGCCCCGCCTCAATGTAACCTGTTTTTAGGAGGCGGGTCATCCCTCTTAAGTTGATCTTTGGCAGTGGAAGTGTTCGTGAGTTACTGTTCTGTGGGGAGCATCTAAAAGTAGGTATGAAAACCGCGATTTTTTATATTTTGGTGTAATTACCGTCCCTATTCCTTACGCAAAGTTTAGTGGGAATAAAGTGCTTTACTAATCTGCGTAAATGATAAAAATAGTCCAAATTACTTTTGTGAACCTTATAAATGCCAGAACATAACCTCAATTTAATTGGTGCGAAATAACGTGTTGAAATGTCATTACCATATCCGTCACTACCGGCGCTGTGGAAGATTTTTCTGTCTGGGGACGGTAATGATTTAAAAGGGACTGTAACTTTTAGGGCATAATGGATGACGATCAACTAAACAAATTATAGGCCAAGTTGAAAAATATGAAAGAAGAAGCTCAGGCAAAAAGGGAGTTAACTAAGAAACAAAAGTATGAGTTAAAGCAAAAACTCCAAAGAGAAGATTACCATAAAAAAGCCAAAGAGAAAATGTCAAAGAAAGGACCCTCTAAAAAAAATAGTGATAGTAGTGAGGTTTTACCATCGGTTTTGCCAAAGAAAAATACTTTTAAAATAAAACTAGGGCCATCTACTACTGCTGAAGAAAACCAATCTACTAGCGCCACCTCACGTGCTGATAAGAATGGCGCAAAAGAAGGACAAGCAAAAACTAAAAAAAAAAGTAAACGATGAAGAGCAACGGAAAAAAGCACAAGAAAAAAAGAAGAGGTAGAGGGAAAAAAGAAAAAAAGACATGGAACCTTAATTAGACATATAATATACGTAGAGACACGAGAAAGACAAAATGGGCAGAAAATTCCAGGGCACACAGATTACAGAAAACACAACAGAGGAAATTTTGCCAGAAGTAATCATAAGAGCTTACTCAAAGGACATCGACTAAACTTTATAAGAAATACAAAAAATCGATTTTGGCCTGATATACAAGCTGTACCATCCGATGAAATTTTATGCATTTTAGAATATCCCAAAACCGATTTTTAGTAGACATTTCAGTATTGTGGAAAAGGCACGCCTTGATAGTTTAATAAAAATGTTACCTTAAGACTAATACTGATATCTGTTTTTTAATGCATCATTCAGGTTGTGATGTGATTAGAATACTTTAAGTAAGTATATACATCTTCGTTTTGTTTTTTGGAGTTCTATTGTTTATTTATATTTTTGATACAGAAATACATATTTGTTCAGGAAATGAGATATTTTATTTACAACTTACACGTTTTCTTACTTTCTTTTGATTATTACCGTCCCACAATTGTCATTACTGTCCCTTTCGTCATTACCGTCCTTCTTCACAAAATAAAATATATGTCTAATATAGCTATCCCAAAATAAAATTGGTGGATTTATATGATACAACTATAAGTGACTAATCATTCCTAATAAAATGTATAATATATTATACGTTTTTACAAAATTACAAAAAAGATAAACTTATAAATTTCAATTATTCCACATTTTTCCTATTCTTCCAGTTACCATTATAGTAAAGAAAGCGTAATTGGGTTTTGCTACACACCTTTTTATTACATGCTCATACACTGGTTATATGTATGATACACAATAATAAATATAATAAAAACATCACACGCTTTAATGCAGAAGAACATGAAGGACGGTAATGACGAATTTCTTCATAACACTTTTCTTCCAACTTTATTTTATAACTTTTACAAGATATTTTGTTACCTAGCTAGAAGCCAGAAGTCATTAGTACAACCTTTAGAATAAACAAAATGCAAATCTAATTAAAAACATTTTCTTTTTGCTTCCAGTCTTTTGAAAATGTATAAATGCCAGAAAATCACTAAGCCCATAATTTTAGAAAATATACATTCTACTTAATTTACTTCATATTGCAACGACACAATGAGGCGGAAGTTAGACCTGAGGGTCAAAAATAGCAATGATAAGTTCCGATACGAAAAACCGGCCTGCTCGCCTTGAGTGCTCAGGCGGGAAGGGCTATTAATTATCTCAAAAAAGATTAAATACCACATCAGTAATGTGGCGCTCCAAATGCATGAATCTATCGAGCAGGTTGGAACACCGGAAGTAAGGTCGCGAGAAGTAAGGTAGCGAGAGTATCTACCACACAATTTGACCAGTAAAAGGAGAAAATCGCAATACTGTAATTAATAACATCTACAACGTTACAAAAGCTAATATTCGATTAAGCAGGAAATAATCCATATTTTGGAGGGTAAAGGAATGATCGAACAGCAAAATTCGATCAGCAAATATATTTAATCGATTAGCAAAATATTCAATTTTTTGCGGGCAATAACAATAATCAAAGCAACTATTTTGGAAATACTGAGTGTATTAAGATATTTTATTTTTTATTTGTGTGCAGTATCATTCGACAGATTTCTACGGTTTTCATATTATAAGGAAACTGGTTTGTATGATACATCAATGTGGTATCAAAGAGAAGGGATACAAATAGTTTATTATATTTATAGATATTGTTGAATTCACAGATTGATAACACATCTCTTTTGCCTTTAATATCAATTAATTTTTCTTCCTACACTACAAGACGTCCCATTTCTTTTTACTGTCAATCTATTCCTAGAAAAAAAACAGACAAACTCGTCCTTGTCCCGATGAGTATGATAAGATTGATAAGTATATCCAGATACAACAAAGCTGGATATTTTCGGGGTTAGTTTTAATCATTTTAAGGGGTCTTGTGTGACTATACTATTTTGAAATGCCTGGGCCATCTTACCTCTTTTCTTTTGTTATACTACTTGTTTTATGCAGGATTATGCGGGCGAACTTCTAAGCTTCTTATCATTCTATCATCGACTATCCGTGCAGCCACACCATCAAATTTATACCATTTTTTGTGTTATTAGATGTTTAAATATCACGCTTAAAATAGTTACCAATAATGTGATTTAAAAAAGTTGCAGTGGTTATTTAAATTCCAAATGATCTTTGATAATGCATCTTTTAACCCAATCATATTCTTAAAAGTTTTATAAAAGCAACGCGGTTCATGCAAACTTGTAAAATTTGACAATAATTTTTAACTTAATAATATTACGAAAATATTAGTAGGCCGAATATTATTACTTAATCTGTTGTAAATAAATGATTGTTTACACCTACACTCGCAGATTTTTTTCCTATTGCTTAGCAGGTTACTTATCAGGAATCTTGCTTGTTCATTAATTTTATCTCTTTGCTAGATTGTCCTTCAATGCCGGTGTAGAGATATCTTCCTGCTTAAAATATGTTTAAGAAGCAAAAAAATTAATAGATAGTTTTTCCCAACTGAAGAACAATGAGTTTTGGATGACATTCTTCCCAGATCGTGATATTCTAATGTTTAAATAAATTATTTTATATTCAGTTGGCCTCAGTTTTTTTTCATTCTTCTTAGAATCAAAATTCCTTTCTTCCTTCTAATGGTCTGCAGAAATTCAATTTTTTAAAATATGTTTTCGAATTCCGAATACTAATCTTAGAGTTTGTCTAAAACATTTGCTAAATAATAGATAAATTAATGTCAAATTATCACTCCATTTACTTGTACTCCATAAAACACGACTCGTTTTTATATCACTTTGCCTTCCTCAGATATTCGTTGTAAAAAATTAGGTAACTGAGGTTACTACGCCACTTACGTCTTGTAAAATTACCACTGAGCTCTGATTATGATATTATATATTTAGTATTGGCGAATTGTTTATGGATATTTTGTCATTTATATCTAAATATGTTTCTTTTCGGTCGATTTATTTCCAAGCTTTCCAAAATGCTTTACATAAAAAATGATTCAGCCTTGGCCAATCAGGTTTGTCAAAAGAAGATATGACAGTTTTAAAAACCTTCACGTTAAGAACAAAGGTAAAATTTAAGTTTTTGGAAAGTTGAAATTAAATTAAATTGTCACTTCTCAAAGATGCGCCTCAAATTTTTGTCTCCTTCGCTTCTCTTTGAATAGTTTGTTTGCTTTGTAATTGAGATTACTATATCATTGCCTATTGTAAAATTACTACTGAGCTCTGATTATGGTATTAGTATTGACGAATAATTGTTTATGGTTATTTTGGCATTTATATCTAAAGATATTTATTTTAAGTCGATTTACTTTCAAACTTTCCAAAATGCTCAATTTCAGTACTTTGATTTAAATAAAAAGATGATTTTGCGGAGATAGTTATAATGATAGTTTTGAAGACCTTCACGTCGAGAACAAGGATCTAAAATGTAACTTTTTGAAAACTTAAAATTAAGTTAAATTAAATTAAAGCCTCATTGTCTAAGATTGTCTAGATAATGTTAGTTTTGATAAAAGAGAATGTATCTGGTTACCAAAGTACACAATATTATCTATCTCCGGGCTCTAGAGAAATCTGAAAATTAACCGAAATGTAATTTTAGTTACATTCGAATGAGCTCGGCGTTAAAAGAATGAAATAATTTATTTATAACATATATAAAGTTTATTTTCTCAATTAACTTTAGATAATTTTGTCGTTAATGTTTCTTATTTTGTAATGCCTTTTTTAACTTTGTTAATGTTGATATCGAAACGTGTATTTTATCAGCACGCCCAAAAGGCATATATAATGAGGAAAATTGTCCAACCTACGTCTGGAAGCCCGTTTTTCAAATTTAATTAGAAGCAAATTAAAACATCGTAAATTGATGATAATTACCCAGACTTTATCATAAATAGTAGTCGAGCAATAAATATCCGATATAATTAAATGCCACCATACAAAATAATTCATCTACTGGAATATTATTAAGTTTACTATTAAAACAATTCATCTAATTGGATAACATTAGGTTTTTCATTAAGACTTAATTATAGTAATTAACATAATGATAACTGGAATTTGGAATACTGTTTACCACCAGTGATACTGATAAGTCAGCGGCAGTGATTTTCTATCGTATTTTTAAGAAATAGTAACCGTCAGTCGATAGTATTTCCTTAATTCGGGAAAGGTATATTGCTATATATAAGCAGTTAGTTTTAATAAACTGGTTGTTTGTATTCCTGGTGTTTATTTTGGAATCTTTATTTAGGCTATAATTCAATCTCATTCTATTTTTTACGCTCTTTCACAGGGTATTTTTTTCTAAATTTTATTATCCGATTTTCAGACATATAGAATGTCTAATAAATTTTTTGCAGTAAAAATTTAGTGGCATCCGTTCTAACTGACATAAAGTTTAACCCACGCCTTTAAAAAGCTAAAACTACAAACGACTAAAAGTGAGTCAGGCATATGTACAGGGTTATCATTTATATTTCGCCACCTTATACAGGGTTTATTTTTGCAGATAGAAAAAAAATACTAAATACAAAAGTCGTATGGACTTCAGGGAACTTCCTAGAAAAAATAATTTTGAATATACAGGGTGAGTCAGAAACGAGTGGAGTACCAAATTTTGATTTTTTTAAATGGAACGCCCGGTATATTTTTGAATATTTAGATTTTCCTCATTATTATCTTTTCAAACATGTATAATATGTCTATACTTGCAGCGGTAGTTTCTGAGCTATTCGACTTCAAAATTGCCCCTTATCTGAATAATAATTTTATTATTTATTTATTTATATTATTTCTCATTATGATGTTAATGTAGAAAATGATTATTATGATTTTAAAGTAAGAAAATGTTTTATTATGAATAATAAATACTAAATGAAACTATAAAAAAAAAGGAAAAACGATAAATAAAAATAAAAAATATAAATTCTAGTTCTCCACATGTCCTCATTGGTTGGCGAAATATTTCTCATTATTATGTCAATGTTAGAGTTAAAAATAAAATCAGGGTGATTTTCGTGTAATATTACAATTTATTCCATAATTTTCTGTTCCAATACAGCTATATCTTCGGGCCTATTGTAGTAATAAGCGGCATCAGGTCTGGACTGTTTGCTGGCCAACTTATATGTCCATTTCGTCCAATCCACAGATCATAGTTCCGCTTCAAAAATTGAGTGACATTTAAGACATTGGGCACTAGAGCGCCATCCTGTTGCCAAATTAATGAAAATCTCTGGTTTAAGGGAATGTTATCTAACTGCTGTTTTATATCATTTTCCAGATATTGTAGATATTGTAGACTTCGACGGAAAAAGATTGGTACAATAATTTTATTTTTACAATGCCACACCAAACATTTAAACTTTGTCGTCCTTGAATTTTGACTACTTGAATTTTGTGAGGATTGTTTGTCGCCCAGAAATATTTATTACGACGATTAAATATACCACTAGTAGTAAACGTAGCTTCATCTGTAAAAATTATATTGTTTGAAAAGAGTGGATTTAACAAACGCTTTCTTAAAATTTCTTGACAAAAAAATAATCTTTGTCGTTTGTTCATCAGTTAGACCGTGAACCGGTAGAAATTTATATGGATGATAATAATTATAACGATGAAGAGTTTATTGAATATTTCCGAATGATTTTTGATAAGTCACTGCATCAGGAATTGACCTTTCACGATTTTCTGCAATAAAATGAACCAGATATAGTACTAAGTACAGAAAAACTAACACACTTAAATCAAAGTTTTCGTTTGGATTTATAGTTCTTCTTTTTCTATTTAAACTTTTGGTTTCTTCAAATTTGTTTACTATCTATCTTATGTGCTTCGTGTTGGGATGGTTCTACCGGGAAATTGCCTATGATACTCATTGTGAGTGTGGGCATGGCAACCCATTTTTTTTGCTGTTAAATGACAGTAGTAATGTCAGTACCAGCAAGATACCTGAGACACGATTTCGCGTCAATTAGCTGTCTAAATATTCAAAAATATACGGGGCGTGCCATTTAAAAAAAAATCAAAATTTGGTATGCCACTCGTTTCTGACTCACCTTGTTTATTCAAAATTATTTTTTTCTAGGAAGTTCCCTGAAATCCATACAACTTTTGTATTTAGTATTTTTTTCTATCTACAAAAATAAACCCTGTATAAGGTGGCGAAATATAAATGATAACCCTGTACAGCTGAATGAGCGGTCAGCGAATAAAGCTGGTTACATATTAAGAAGGAACCATGGGTGTCTCAGACAAATTAGGGAAGCTCAGTCATCGGAGATTGCACTGATTTTGCCTAACGATGCCAGAGAGAGTGACGACGATAACGCCCCCAGCGATGATGAGATTGCTCCGAATATTAGAGACCTTGGGAAGAAAATACTTTCATAAAAAGTTGAATTTTTTCTGTTTGCAAAGAAAGAAGAGAATCTAATTTGACATCATCCAAAATCCTATGATACAAGTGACGATAACGACAGTGAAATATTGGCTGACATACAGAAAATATTCACACGCGAAAAACATATCTAAAAAGGAAACTAAAGGAAACAATTGGCTAGCAACAGATCTTTCAACACGCGAACAAGAGATTGAACTTATAAAATTCCAAAAATTTTGACATAAATAATGGATACAGACTTGACACCAGTCGATATGTTTAGCCGAAGATTTAAGGGGCCTAATATGTAGAGAAACGAAAAATATGCAGATCAAAAAGGGTTTCATAACTTTTCAGTTAGGCCTGAAGAATGTCACAGCTTTGCGCTTGTACATTTTTTTTCTGGATGCCAATGACGACAGTACAACTGAATAGGACGACTCAGAATGAGACTTTTCACTTCTTTTGAACCCTAAATTCTGCGGTAAAGAATTGTTGCAGAAAAGATCCTTCTTAGAGCCAAAATATAGACATTAAAGAAATTGACAATGCACTCCAACTACTTGACAGATGCTACTTTGAAAATGATATATTTTAGAACTTTGACAAATTTATCGTAGATTCGATTTTTTCCACTGGCTGGCATGACAAAGAAAACCGACGATAAAACAATTATCCACAATGACCAAACAAACAGAAACCACTTCATTTCGGCTCGCGGCCATTTTAAACTCCGGACATCAAAAATGCTAAGCACATAAATCCGCGGCGCAATGATTCAGGCCTAAACGCACCTTTAGCCAAGAGCCTGTGTCTCTGTTGAAACCAGCTGCGAAGCAACCCGGACGGTGTTGCCAAATTTAGGGAACACAACGCAACCACCAAATCATCTTGCCTGTGCACATCAAGCGAAAGCTAGTTAAGTCGTTTAACATCAAGCTGCACAGCTGCACAGCATATCAATAAATTATGTTGTTTCTTGTTGGCTTGGTCCGCAAACACATCAAAATCTTACGAGGATCGCTAGAGAAACATGTACACCGGGCCACATTCCTCAATTCAGACAACCAACAATAATTATTGTCAAGTCAGCTGTGGCTGTCTCATCTGAAGTTTGAAGGTTATGATATCAGAAATAAACATTGACTGAATTTTTAACTTTTCCTATTAAATTTGGAACAAATCCAGGAAAAAAGCCGACAAACTCGGGAACCAATATTTCTGACATCCATGAGTTTTATGTATATTAACATTAAGAAGGGTGATCATTCGGAAAGGTGAGAGAATTATTGAATGTTTTGAAATGCACTGCTATAAATGCCTATAACTTTGAAGGTTTCCCTCGAACGATGTCCAGAATACAGTACGATTTATTGATTGATTATGTGCTAAGCCAGTGAAAATGTTCATAAAGCCTGATCGATCCTATCAAACAGCCCGAGAAAATCAAGTTAGGTATACGACTACCAAACTCTCAATTTTCCATGGAACAGCTCGATAAAAGGCTAGAGTCATACGACAACCATGCAGATATCTAAACGAGTAAGTACTATTATAGTTAGCTTGACGGATTAGCATATTAGATGTAGGATTAAAGGTGAAATAACTGACTTTATTTGACCTCTATCTGTTACATGTTTTCATACTAAATTGACATGTAACATAGAGACTAAGCTTTACGCTGTTGGCATGCAAAACTCGAGGAAATAAGGTTGCAGGTTAGGACCTTATGCACCTGTGTGCATGCAAGAACTGGTTTAGGTGTGAAACAAAGCTTGCGGAACTGATGGTTTGCCTGCGCATTTAATAATAAAATGTGCTGATCGTTGCACGTTTAAGGTTTATTATCGCTTGCGTTGACTGCTCGCGCTGTTAATAATTTGTCTTTAAAGTTATCATAATATTTTCCAAGATCAAGAATAGGGTTATCTTTACTTAGTAGTTTACGCATTTTAGTATTTCACAATATTAGCTAGATTTTTTGTCACCATCTATAATTTTGAAACGAACTTTAGATATATTTTCCTTGTTAAAAATATTTCACTTTTACTTTTCCGAAAAATCGTTTTTATTGTTTCATATCGCCACCAGTTTAATGGACCATTCTGTCGAGGGGATAGCATGTCTTATGAAACGGTGTAAGAAATGGTCCAAAGTTAGGCCGGGTAATTATGTTATTTATCTTATCGATTTGAAAATAAGCAAAACCTGGCCGAATTTCTGTTAAAAATATTATCTTTATATCTCTTTTAATACCTCGGTATACTTTAATCCTTTGACACACGGATTCATGATTTATTTAATTTCGGTAGCATCACTCAGAACGTAAGAATGTTTTAAAAATGTTTTTCAGTAATGTACTATTAACAAATTTGCTAAAAATCATTAGAAATATAATTTTATGAAAATAAAAAATCTTTATTGCCATGTATCGCCTAGAGGTTGAACGTAAAATATGATGATTTTACTACTGGTAGATGACGCGTCGATGCCAGTCTGCACTCAACATAAAGTTTGGTGATCGACCTCGAAATTAATTTTGAAAACATTTAATTACCATTACATTTATTGCAATATTTCCAAAAATATACGCAAAGTTAGGTGAAGTAAAGTAAAATAAAGTAAATAAAGCAAAATAAAGTAAATAAAGCAAGATAAAGTAAAGAGAAGTAAAAATAAATGTTAATTAATGCCAACCACAGCTAATATAACCTATACATTTGATGATGACATCTTCAATGCGAAACCTACAAATGATGTTAAAATTTAAAAAATTCATAGACCGTCAATTGGGGTGACCTGATACGGGGGTGTCTTGATACGTTTTGATGCATTACTTTCTTAATATGCCTAAAATTTTTACCTACCCTCGTAAAGAGTTCAATTGTCATTGATTGTCGCGAGAGGCTATGTGTGATTCTTACTCTTTTTGGTCCCACAAAACTAAAACACGTGCCTCAGTACCGGTTTAAATCACAACAAAACAAGATGGTGTTTCTGGTGGTCCGTAAACTTTGGCTACGGTTCTATACGGTCGATTTTCATGAACTTTGGTGGTAAGTTAGCTGATTAGTTAGCAATAATACAGTGTCAAAGTAAAACTACAAATATTGTTAATTTCGAAAAAAAATAACAAATTTTGTTCCAGGATGGAAAAAAAATACCTAGACAGACAAGGACGAAGGCCTAAAATTAACAATCAGAATATCCAAAAATTAACAATCAGAATGGCCGAAAACATCAAACGCTGACACGCAGCAGCTTCGCCAGATATTATCAAAGAATGTTTCGATAATTTAGAGATTTCATTCTTAAATATAAAACCAGGGTCAATAACTAACTACGATGATACCAATTTGGCTGATGTCCTTGGGAGAAAGCACGTTGTCGTCAAAAGGGGATGCAAGCATCCAGAATTTGTTTTAAATTCTTCTAAAGCTTCTACATCAATAATGATGGCATGTGCTGGAAATGGTACTCTTTTACCACCATTGATGATATATCATTCTACTCATTTATGGAACACATGGAGGACTGGAGGTCTAAAATGAACGCGATATGCCTATACCAAATCAAGTTGGATAGATCAAAAATCTTTTGATGAATGTTCTTTTACGATAGCTTTGCCCTATCTAAAGAGGCAAGACCCACCACGAGCCCTAATTGGCGGCAATTTATCGTCGCATCTTTCTGCTCATGTCATTGCTGACTGTAACGATGACGATGTTCGGTTTATTTTTTTACCAAAAAATTCCACTCACATAGCACAGCCCCTAAATGCTGCCTATTTTAGGCCATCCAAAAGACAATCGCGCAATATATTGATGGAGTGGAAACTGAAAGGCAATAGAGGAACAGTGCAAAAGGTAGATTTCCATCTATACTAAAAAACTGTTAAGGAAAATGGAAACCAACTCTGCCGAGGTAATTAAAGCTGAATTTAAAAGGTATGGAATAATTCCTATTGACAGGATGAAAGTTTTGGATCAAACTCCGAAAGACACTAAACAGAAGAGGCTGAAACTAATCAACACAATATGGAAAACTCTGATAATATTTTAAGATAGTTAAGATATAGTAATGACGAACCTAAGAAAAATCCACAGAAAATGAAAAATTTAAGAGTGCAAGCAGAAAAAAGCGTTGTCAATATAGATTCCGTTTCAGATTCCGCTCCTGAAACCAACGATTTCGACCTCAATGAAACAACGATTGAATTGAAAATGGCGATAAGAGTAATTTATTGGAAGATGAGTCAGACAAACTCCCTATATTTTTAGAATTTGAAAATTCCCAGATGGATTGGAGTAAATACTAAGTAAATTATAATGACATTGAGGAAGAAAATTCTTGCTCATTAAAATGCATGCTAGTTCTGTGAAAAGACAAGCAAAACGGTTTGTTGCTCAGGCTTTCAGTGTATCAGGTTCACCAATGATGCCAATAAGGCGGTCGAAGTATCATTTTTGAAATCTTACAAAAATAAATTTTGTGTTAAGTCACCCATTAAAGCTTGTGAAATGATATTTATAAAGAAACAAACACGTGTATCAAGTCACCCCGACCCAGCAAGAGCTTCGCTGGATGACATTCACCCCAAAAAAGACCATCGTCCGGGATTAACTAGAGCTGGGGCGACCCTCCCAGATAGGTTACACCTTTTATGAATGAAGTCACTAGTGCTGTAATCTCCAGTACAGGGAGTATGACTTCCTGAAGGTTCCGACTTTCACAAACACTTAAAGAGTTTTTGTTATAACAATGATTCAAGGCACATAGAGAAATGACCCATTGAAACATCCGGTATCCCCCAGGCTGGATACCGGCGTGAATGGGAATTTCTTCTGGCTAGGACACCCGATTGAGGAGGAACAACGGTCCCTGAACGATTGCCACGTTTACACCCTATGGCGACCAAAGAGCCAACTCGTGTTAACCCGACCGAAGACGAAGCGGAAGTCCTTTGGGTTGGTTTTTGTTAGTTTAAGTTAGAACACTTTAGAGTGCTCTTGGACTATTTCTATGAATGTCAAATACTGGGTTATGATTGGTGTGCATAGTGTGGTTTCCCTGAGTTAGTTTGAGATTAATTGTGATTCGATGAATTGCGCATTCGATAAATTCAGTTTTTGATCAATTATTTTTCGATGAATTGTGAAGTGTGTTTCGATCGAACGTGTTCAATTCATCTGGTGCCAATAATATAAACTCTAATTGATTTTTTGTAATTGGGTTATATGAAAGTGATGGCAACTACCACGAAGTTATGCCCAGTACTAATCCGAATTGAAGTTGCTTCTAGTTTACACTTTAATAACTTTTTGGCGTGTACCGGGTAGTGAATAGGACTCAGGCGTTACGCATCACGTTCGGGTCTTTAACGCTAATTCCGGTAAAATCAGCGCCAGAGAGCAGAGCGGGAAAATATTCCGCAATCTTCTTTAGGCAATATTTGGAGGCTACCAACGGTTCATTGGTTTTGGCGATCCGATTTTCCTTTTCCGAGTTTATTGTTTTATATAGAAAAGGTGATCGTTCTATAAATAATGGCGAAGATCCGAAAATGGTAAATATTTTTTGGGCGTATATATTTTGGACAAAGGAGTCACTTTGGGGAATTTCGAGCCGAAAAAGTCGCGAGGATCGAAAATTGCGAGACAGCATCGACAGTTTGATAGAAAATTTCTAGGACAAAAACTGCCTGGAAAATTGCAGGAAAATAGAGTTTTGAGGAAAAATGTAAAAACATCGATTTATAAGTCAAAAAAAGAATGAATTTTATTCTTTTCGAGAAAAATTATTTTTTTATATACAAAAGATGATCACTCTAATCAAATCAAATCAAATTAAGTCAAATATTTTTTGGTCAAAGCATAACAAAAAATGCGTATACAGGTATGATAAGGAAAAACAATAGGTCTCAGAGTTAAAAAAACACTTACTAGCAATTATAATAATTAAAATATTGGTTAAAATCTTTTTACATCCTAAGTACATAATCGAGACATACATTTTTAAGATAATGACAAGTTCTTTATAGCAAAAAGAAGTCCGATAACATACAGTTTAAAAATTTTAAAATAATACATGCATACCTAGCTCTAAAATTAATTCAAGTCATAAACATTATTTTCGAGATAGTTCTCAGATGAATAAAAAGCCTTAATAATCAAATATTTTTTAAATTTGGAAATAAACTGCTTAAACTCTAGCACCCTTATGTGGTGTGCTAGGACATTGAAGAATTTAATGCAGAAATAATCAGTGCCCCTCCGTGTTGTTGATAATCTGTGAAAATCAGGGAGTAAGTCATTGCGGTTACGAGTTAAATGCTTATGAGGAGAAATGGGAGATGTTTTCCTGAATATAGGTAAGACAGTGGTAGATATATAAGGATGAAAGATAAGTACATAAAGAGAGGTAAAGTACTGATGGCAGCAATCTCGATACCCAAGTATAGCCAGGATCCGCACACATTTCCTCTGCTGACCGAAAATTTTTCTTGCATGAGAACTATGACCCCAGTTTAAAATTGCATAGGACATTTGAGATGAGAAGTAAGCATGATAGGCCAACATAAGAGTAGGGAGAGACACATTATGAGAAAGCGCCCTAATAAGGTAAATAATGTTTGTTGATCTTCCACTCAGTTGACTTACATGCTCCTCCCAAGTAAGTCCAGGATCAACAACAACTCCAAGAAATTTAACATGTCGGTCACAGGCCAGGTCAGGTTTATTTGTCGGAGAGTGAAGTTCAAGTGTTGAGTCTTGGATCTGTTAAGGCTAAGCTGATTGACAGCAACCTAATCAAACAGATTGGACTGCCTATCACTGACAATATCAGCCAAGGAATCAGTGACATGATATCTAATAGTTTTGGTCGTGTCATCAGCAAAGAGAATGAGCATGACAACTCGACAGATCGTTTATATAAAGTAGAATCAAAAGAGTACCCAGCACTGAGCCCTGCGGTACCCCAATGGTGTCAATGTCCAAAGTTTGAGATTTTTTGTTGTTAAAGTAGACCTATTGAGTACGACCAGTAAGGTATGATTCAATGAGAGACATACTCACAGTTGAGAAATTATAGTCCGCTAGTTTTTTAAGCAAAATGGAGTGTGAGACCAAAGCAAAAGCCTTTGTGAGTCATAGATGCATGCATATGTATCCAAGCCCTATTCCAATCCATCCACAACAAGGTCCATTAGATTTTTAATAGCTAAGGTTGTTGACTTTTTATTTCGAAAAACATATTGCCCAGTAAGTAAGTTGTTATGTTCAAAATAAAAATTAATTTGTTCTTTTAGAATGGACTCAAAAGTTTTGGAAATAGGTAAAAGGAATATTGGGTGGTAGTTGATAACATTATCTGGTGAACCCTTAATTTGAAAATGGGTACCACTTTGGCAACCTTGAAAACCGAGGGGAAGACTCCAGCCAGGATGCAATGGTTAATTAAGTTTGTAAGTGGATAGACAAGTAAGTTTTTAAGTGACTTTAAGATTTTTGTGGAAATGTCAAAGCAGTCCCTACTTTTGCTGTTTTTTAGGCTGGATATTTTATCTCTAACTTCACTGAAAGTGGCCAATCGAAAATTAAAGCTATTCATTGGAGGTAAGTGTGAAGTTAGGTAGCTGTCAAAAGAGTTGGCTTTTGGTAGGTCCTTCACAATTTCATCAGCAATATTAATAAAAAAGTTGTTAAAAGTGTGTGCATTTAGTGCATCTGTATGTATTATATTGGATTTTTAGAAGCTTCCACATTGCAACATTTGATCTATTGGAATTTATAATGTAAGCATAATATGCTATTTTCTTAGAGCTGCAGATATTAGCTCTATAGACCTTCCTATACTCACTGACTAGTTGCCTTGGTACCAACTTAGGATATTGCTTACTCATAGCATCCACAGCATAAAGCCTCTCCCTAGACTCTCTTAATTCATCATTGTACCACTCAACCTTTACGGCCTGTCTATCACCACTGGGAATTCTTGATTTCAGAGGAAAAACTGAGCTCTACGGACTCATTTATAACTTCAACAAATAGTTGAAACTTTTCGCTAGGGGTAATATTAGGATCATTGACAAACTGCCACCCAATCTTTTCAGCATTATTATAAAGGTTAAATAGACCCTCATTTGTAATAATTCGTCTATAGTTTATGCTAGATTTTGTTTTTTTTTTCTGTATTCAGTATTTTAAATGAGAAACTATACCTCTATGGTCGGGCAGAAGATGTAAATCGAAAGGCCTAGAACAATTTGTCGAGGTGATTTTAATTGTGAACACATTGTCGAGACAGGCATTGTTTCTTGTTGGTAAATTATCTGTCGGATGGAGACCATAGCACATCATAAGATTCTTCAACTTAACTGCCCCAGTATCAGTAGTGGTAAAATGGACATTAAAGTCACCTGTAATAATGACGTTTAGAGACAAATTTATATTCTCCAATATACAGGCCATGATTTCCAAGGATTTAGAAAAATTACCATTAGGGGACCTATATACTGTAATAAGCTGGGTGCAATATTTTTTAAGGAAAACACCTGCCGCCTCACAGTCAAGTTCAAATATATGGCAACCCTCCCATGACTTCTAGAAAACCTACAAAAACTGGAGGCACTTTTGTAATCCTCCAAAGTTGTCACGGAAAACTGGTCAGCACTTAACCAGTGCTCGTTGGTGCAAATACAGTCAAAAGCATTAAGGACTACTTCCAGCTTTGAAAGTTTGTTACATATACTGTGTACATTAAGGTGAAAAAAATACTCAGACTCTTGAGTAACCTGGTTTACCGAGTTCCGCCTTTCAGAGGAGAAACCACCTTGATTTGCTGGTGTTGTAGTTTGCGAAAATGGTTAACTCTTATCCCCTCTGGCCAAAGCTCTGGGTTCGTTTTACTGTCTACTTGCTGTCTTGGTACTCCAAGTTTGAATGAACTAACTTGCTTCGATTTAGTCTTCATTTTCTCACAAATGATGTTTGCATCATATTGATGATTCTTCAGGAAGTCCGGTATTGCTTGGGGCTCTGTGTTTTTTGAAAGACCAGAGACAAACACCCAATACAGTTTCTGTACGACCTCCAGTGCAGTTTCAGTTTTATTCACACCTTTAATTGGTTCCGGCCTGTCAGCAGGGGAAGAGATTATTTTCATCGGATTTCTTTTGTATGAGACGGTTTTCCACTCAGTAATTGGGACGTTTGTGGCACTCTTTTGGGAAACTAGAGTTTTTTTTTACCATGGAATTGCTGAACAAAATGTCAACCTCAGGCTTTTGTTTTGCTGTCATATCTGAAACTTCAGAAACAGTTTTCTTCCGTCTCTCTTTCGATGGCGTTTTCCGCATGTTCTGCTGGTTCACGACGTTCTCGCGCAGACAGCAACAGCCGACTTCTGTCTCTGGCGAGTTGACAATGTTGCCAATTGTTCTGTGGAAATCTATCTAGGATTTTTGATGGTCTTGGACTTTGTACCTGCTTATTTTCTGGCACTTTTCCATCAAGCTTTTCCTTAATACGTGGAAATTGCGTTTCAGTGGGATGTATTTTTGACTTAGCTCTTCGTATAGCTGCCTTGATTCCGCAATATCACCCTCGTGTTCGACGGCATTTTTGAGGTTAGAAGACTGGTCACAGGGGACATGCTTGCATACTGCCTTCTTAACACCACTGTTGCAAACATGTGGTTGTGGCACTTTTTGCACTTCACAGGTGCTTATTCTTTTCGAGAAAAAATAGCGAGACTACATCGACAGTTCGAGAGCGAATTTTTAGGACAAAATTTCTCTAAATGCTTGTCTGCTTTGAAAATTGCCGGAAAATAGACTTTTGAGGAAAAATGTAAAAAAAAGGTTTTTATTCTTTTCGAGAAAAATGATTTTTTCATATAGAAAAGGTGATCACTATATAAATAATGGCGAGGATCCGAAAATGGTGAGTATTTTTGAAAAAGGGATCACTTTGGGTCGTTCTAGCGCCGAAAAAGTCGCAAGGTTCGAAAATAGTGAATCTACACTTACAGTTCGATGGAGAATTTCTCGGTCAAAACTCTCTAAATGCTTCTCTGTTTTGAAAATTGCTGGAAAATCAACTTTTGAGGAAAAATGTAAAAACATCGATTTATAGGTCAAAAAAATAAAGATTTTTATTTTTTTTCGAGAAAAATTATTTTTTTATATAGAAAAGGTGGTCACTTTACAAATGACGATGCCTTTTATACATGTTGAGCTATCTGAATTTAAGCTTTTCGCCATTTCTAGTTTTGACACTAACAAGGGATTTGAAGTCTTGTTTGGATTACCCTGTACATCTTGTCATCCTGTATATCAATTTGAATAATGATCTATTTAACTGCCAAATTTACGATAAATATGTATTATGTCGGTCTATATACTTATATATTCAGTTTTGACGCATGTATTTCCATCGGCGGCGTAGCTCAGATGGTAGAGCGCTCGTTTAGATTGCAAGAGGAACCGGGATCGATACCCGGCGCGCCGTCTCTATAAAACATTTTTTTTTTAATTTATTTACTTTTTATTGTCAGTTTATTGAAGTTTTGACTTCTGTCGTGTGGTCTCAAGCACAAACCGTATTTTTGTTTGTTTATGTAGATATTAGCCAATTTTAATTATTTTTGAAAATATGTTAAAAATGCACTTATTGTGAGGTAAATCAACTGCTTGGCCGATCTAACTAAAACGATACCTTTAAACTCGTTGCAAACAAAAACTTAATAAAAACAAGGCATGTATTATTCGCAATTTGTACAGAATTTGTCGGAAAAGCGCTATGCCCCTGATCAATAGCTTTCCTGATCACCCGCTGATCGAAAAGGCGCAGGCGCCAGCAAAACAAGATTTTTAGACTAAGTCCCTTAATTGCGGTAATTATCGTATCTTTAGTATCCATACTGAATAAACTATAGAGCTCAAGTCGGGACTGTTAGTTGGCCAATAAACTTTTCTTGAATGTATAGGCTTGCCAAAGCTATTAAGAATTTTCTTCCTGTATAGTTGAATGCTTCTAAGTCATTGCGATTTAATAAAACATTTCAAAATATTGACTCTCATAACATCCACGCATACGGAATATATTTTCTTTTATACTCAGAAAATATCCGATATACGTGAAAATAGAATCGAAAAAAATTGATAAATAAACATAAAAAAATGGAAGAGGAGGATTTGGCCTAGAATATCAGTTATTTTCATTCAGAAATCTATACATTAAATTCAGATTTGTTTTTTAGTTTAGATGCCTCGATACGCATCGTAATATCATTTAAATTAAGAATTTTTTGTAAAATGATTCAAAAGTACTTTGTAGAAGGTATGCCCATATCAACTAACCATCCCTAATTTTATGTATGCTAAATCTCTGTTACATTAATACATATTATTGTAGCAAAGATGTCCCCTTCTCTCAGGTTCATCTCCCACTTGGGTACGCTGTATAAAAGTACGAGTCATTTTAATGGTACCATCCTTATATGCAGTGACCAGTGTCGGACTGGAGGGTTTTTTTCGTAAAGTGCTCTGGTGATTTTTGTTCTTTTTTGGATTTTCAAATTGTGATATTCTAGATTGTGGTTCCTAAGATTTGGATATGACAATTAGGGTGAGTGTTTATGTTAATGATTGCATATTTTTGCTGTCCTTGATTGACGATGCAGTATTTTGTTGCGTTTCAAATCTAGGGTTTTGTTTATGTATATCAGTGAGGCATTAGGGATTAGTTTTTAAAGTAGGATACCTAATTTGAGATTTTTTAAAACTATTGGTGCAGTTGTCCAGGACATTTTTTGGTGGTGCCCTTAAAATTGCTATTGTGTTTTAAGGGCAATAATATCATGAATAGGGGTTTAAAGTAGAAATATCAGTTTTCGTGCAAAACATAATTAGATACGATGCGATATATGTATTAGTCATATTTCTATGGTTTTCCGATTTAAATATGATAATTATAATGGGTTTCTTAATAGTATTCATGAGTGGGATCCAATATTGTTGTATTTCAAATTAACACACAATGTTTACAATATATAATAATTATTTTATGAAAATTTCGCGGTTTTCCAGAAGTTTTTAGATATTTCAGAAGACGACATGTAATTGATATTTTTTATTGTCATTTAATGTTGATTAGCCATCTAAATATCGTCGAGAAAAATATAATTGAATATAATATGTCATGTTAAATGGCTGGAAAGTTTCAAAATGCCTTCTTCACCTTTCTTTCATTTTTGGATATAGTTATAATGGGTAATGAGTGGATCGAATATATCAGCTACTCTTAATAACGTTTAGTTTTAGTCAGGCATAGATTTACAACCTGAATACGAACTGATTTAATTTATAGAAGTGCATTTATACAATATAATAGTTATTTTATAAATATTCGAAAAAAGAAAACTAGGTTTCGAGGCTTTTAGTATTTTGAGCTTTATTTAAAGTGTTGTTGCAGTCTCCGGTATACTTTCAGATAATGATATGCAGATGATATTTTTTTGTAAATTAATTGAGTCGATAATGCTGATATTTGCCTTCAAAAAAAAATGCAATTAGATGATGTTATTGCCTAGAAAATGTCAGATAATCTCGACTTTTCTTTTGTTCTGCAATTTAGATACGACACCTGAAGTGAGATTTTTGATGATTATATGCATGAAAGTTCCTACTAATAACACAATGTTCAGCTTCTTGTCGTGAATAGAGCTTCAACCTGGATGATAATTGTGCAATGAGAAAACGAGGTCCTGGCCTTAAAGGATTTTGAGATTATTTAAAAGCGTTGGTGCAATTTTTTTGTGGTGATTTCTGGTCGATAATGCTGAAGGCCTATATTAAAAATGTATATCTATGAGAATTTGTTATTTATCGAACAATAGCGGAAAGTGATATTTCCGCACGTGATGGCAATTGACAGAACGACGCGAAGCGGAATTCGATCAAACCGTCAAGGGCGATAAAGTTCCTTTCTGCATGTGTTAGGTAGAACGTTTTCCCTACGAACGCAATCATTTTATTTAAGCATACATAGAGTAAGTTTACATTCTATTAAATAAAGAAAATGTCAACAAAAAAGAAACGATAATGTTTATTTTACATAAATATTAATGAAAAGTATTGAAATTAAATGGACTAAGCGCTCACAAAATTTTCGCTCGTGACGTATTGCATATGGGCTACTATTTGAAGCGAAGATGTGGGTGGGGGCCTTGCGGGTGGAAGGGTAATCGCGATCGGGGCGGAATTGGTTGCAGCGTTGCCAGACTATTTCGTCAGCATCCAATATTAGGATGCCCGTATATGAAGAATATATCTCTTACCTTACAATTTCTCCAATATTGTAAAAACATATTTCCATAAGGTGTTCTTTCCTCTTTTTATAATGTGGTATTTCGTAATTTATTTAATTAGTTATCTAATACTACTACCTTGTTCGTGCACTTTCCTAAAATAATACAGTGGACCCTCGATTATCTGCCGCTCGATCATCGGCGACGCCGCGCCGGCTAATTAGTGGCCTACGCTGCGCGCTGTATAGAAATTCTCGAAATGGGAACATTTACTCGTTCCCATTTCGAGAGCACGTTTTAAATTTCGTGCATTATTACTAACCGTCTCTCTAAATACACACAAACGTACAGGTTTATTGGTTATATATGTCACCTCTCCCTAACTTTCTTACTTTTGAAGATAGAGAGCTGACTTTTTACTGAATTGCAAGGAATCCTCTGTTTTTTTTACCAGTAATGAAAATATACTACAGGGTGTTCCAAAAAAAGCGCACCGAATAACACGTATACTTTTTTAAATGGATCACCCTGTATATGACTACATATTCCGATTCTACGTAAAATCCTGAGCAGATTTCATATAATATACCTTATACCTACGTTCAACTGTTTCGCTGCTAGAAAGAAATGAAAAGTGGTTTTTTACCAAGTTTAAACAATAACGGCAAGAAAATGTTTGCAGCTGGGGAAAAATCAATTTCACATTCCTATCTTAACTTTTCAAAAGCTATCCGGTGGTATTCTAAGACACCATTCTCCTTATTTCTTTATAAAGTGTTCGGTATTTCCGTATGTCAAGTTTAGCGTTATAACCACCTTTAATATTTACATTTTATGAATAAAACTCCCATATTGCGTTGGATATTTCAAAGGCATTCGACAGAGTTTGGCATGACGG